>JAPVLO010001615.1:0-67440 GCA_027257055.1 Cephalopachus bancanus | reverse complement strand
TCATGAATTTCGCAGCAACCTGGATGAAACTCGAGTCTAAAATACCGAATGACCCTCACAAAAAAAGATCCGAGTATCACATGTTCTCGCTCATATAATGGACCTTGAACACCCAATGTAATACTATAAGAAAATAACTGACAGTAGTGGGAATCTATGGGGGATAAGGAGATGGGATTAACAGTAGCAACTATCTGTCTCAGGACGGGGAAAACCTCTTATCCACAGGTGCCTGAATAAAATGTAATTGTATACCAAACCCCTTAACTGTACCCCACAACATCATAATAAATATATTTATTAAAATAAAAAAATTACAATACTGTTTTATTTTCTAAAAATTGTAATATTTATTATGCATTCTGTCTTATGAATACCTAAGTGTACCACTTAGGTACACTTAATCTCAAGGATTATTTATCTAAGAATGATATAGTTTTGAATCTCAACAAGTTTCAATTTAGGCAGAATAAAACATTCAGCCTTTATGTGAGTAACATTGTAGTTGTCAATTTTGAAGGCAAAACTATACCATGTATTCTAAGTAATTTAAAGGAAAAGGAGTTACCGTTGGAATATTATACACTTCTTAAAAAATCAATCCCTGCATAATGAACATTTCTATACCCAACCCTGAATTGAAAACCTTTTTTAAAGTTAAAAAAAAAAACAGAATAAACAAATAAATTCAGTTTCATTTATTTATTTATTTATTTTAATTTTTAAAAAATGGGGGGTACAATTCAGAGTTAGATATACAAACATTGATTATGCGGTGTCCCTGGTTGATGAGGTATGCCCCTCCCTTCCTTAGCAGTATCCCTCCACTGCCAATCTCATCCCCCCCCATATACAGTGTTCCACTACCGCCTATCACTTTCTTACAGCACTATAAGTGTTTAAAGTTCAGCTCATGAGTGAGAACATATGGAACTCTGCTCTCTGTTTCTGTGATAATTCACTGAAAATGACCTACCTCATATCCATCAAACTTTCTGCAAAATCCTTACATCTGTCTTTTTTTATGGCTGCATAATATTCCACTGTGTATATACCACATTTTTTTAATCCATTCCAGTTTTGATGGGCAACATGGTTGGTACCAAGTTTTTTGCAATTGTGATTAGAGCTGCAGAAAACATACTTGTGCAGGTATCTTTTTGTTAAAATGACTTGAGTTCCTCCAGGTATATTCTCTACAGGGGAATTACTGACTCACATGGTAGGTCAATATCTTGCCCCATAAGAAACACCCAAACATTTTTCCAAAGATGATGCTCTATTTTTAAGTCCACATGCATTTAGAAGCATTTATTTTTTCCCAAATCATTACCAGAATCTGTAATTGTTTGTTTTATTAATGATGGCCAGTCTTACAGATGGTATGTAGTATTTCAAAGGGGTTTTCATTTGCATTACTTTGATGATGAGTGGGCTGAACAATTTTCATGTGTATGCTGGCTGCCCATATCTCTTCTAATGAGAAATGTCCGAATCATGTATTTTGCGTGCTTTTTTAAAAGGAATGTTTGTCTGATTTTTCTGAGTGTTTGAGTTTCTTGTAGATCCTAGATGTTATGCCTTTTACAGATATATAGTTGGGAATCCGTTTTTCCCATTCTGTATGGTGTATCCCTGCTCTTTGATGGTTTTTTTTTGGTTTCAGAAGTACATTATTTGATTTGACCCCAGTTTTCTAACTTACTTCTTAAGATGTAGGCATTTAAGGTTCTGAAGAAGAATTAGACTCTTGTTCCAGTTTTCATAATGGTGTCTATTGTGTTTTGTAAGGTTATTATAATTTGGTGTTTTAGGTTTAGGTTTTTGATCCTTTTAGAGTTAATGTTTTGGTGATAGATAGGGGTCCTGATTCAATCTTGTGCATGTGGTCTCCCTTTTTCCCCAGCACCATTTACTGAATATGTTCTCCTTTACCCTGTGGGTCATGGAAGATTTTTCAAAGATGTATTGGTTAAGAATTTGAGGATTTCATTCTCTGTCCTGTTCCAACAGCCTATGGACCTATTCTTGTACCAATACCAGGCTGTGTGCATTACTGTAAACATATAGTAAAGTTTGAAGTCTAGAACTGCGATAGCTTCTGCTTTGTTTCTTTTGATCAGATTCTTTTGGCTATTCATGATTGTTTATGGTTTAATATGAATTCTTTTTTGTAATTTCCAAGTCCGAGAAGAATGATGTTAACTTAATAGTTATTTCATTGAATCTGTAGATTGACTAAAAGGCTAATTTTTACATTAAAAGATGTAAGTAAAGTCAGGGGAAAAAGCACGTCAAATGTCATTCATGACATCAGACTCAGAAATTTGACTTCATAATGGGAGGGTCCTTGACTGCTGAGCAATCCTTAGGCTTCAAGCACTTGGGAATAGGGCTCTGCCAAATGCGATAGATATGGTGGATTTCATTTCCAAGGACTGAAGAGAACCATGTGTTCACACATATCCAAAAACTTCTCCAGGGTTAAGTGACCCTTAAGAATCCTCTAATAGAGGTAGTTTTTTTTATTTTTTATTTTTTATTTTTTTTTTTAAGCAGTCTTTATTGAGAAGACTGAGAAACTCCCAATCTAGGAGGGGAACTGACAGGGTTGCCCAAAAAGTAGTTTTTTATTATTATGATTACCTACCCGGTTGGAACCTAGTTATCGAACAACCAAAGAATATTTTAGCTTTTTCTTTAGTTTAAAAATTTTTTGGGATGTTTTTATTTTGTTTAACACCCTTTTGGGGCCGTTTCTCCTGCATGATTTGAACATTGTTTTTTCTGAGATCATAATAAATTTTTCCCAAAATTTTTCAATTATCTAAATTTTTATGCTAATGCGGATCCCAAATACTTAATACATTGTAAATCTCCATGTTATCTTGGTTTATGTATATTGGGCACCAATTCTCTTTTTCTGTGTGCCTTATTTTAAAATCTTGGTGATTAAATGTATCAGGTTAATCAGATACTGTTTTGCAGAGTACAGAGTTATGCGTTATGTAGAAAGAATATTAGGGGATTCCATGGAAATACTGTTTTAAAAATATAAATTGGGTTGAAATATAAAGGGAATGTGATTTTATATTTCCTTCAAATATATAAGGGAAACTTTTCTCTAAAGACTGCACATCTGTAAAATTTATCATAAGTTAATAAGCAGAAAATACAGAGTGCTCAAGAAAATGTACACAAATTTTAAGAATGGAAAAAGCTGTAATAAATTACGATACTGGTTTATTTTCTAAAGTGTTAAACATCTATTATGTATTCTGTCTTTTGAATAGCACTTAGGTACACTGAATATCAGGGTTCAATCATCTAAGAATGATATAGATCTGGAATTTCAACGTTTCAATTTAGGCAGAATAAGACATGCAGAATTTATATGAGAAACACTTTAGTTATCAATTTTAAAGGCAGAATTATCCCATGTATTCTAGCGTATTAAAAGATAAAGGAAACCGGGCTCAGTGGCTCAACCTGTAATCCCGCGCCTTTGGGAGGCTGAGGTGAGTGGATTGGCTGAGCCCGCGGGTTCGAGACCCACCTGGGCAGCGAGACCTCATCTCTACAATAAATCAAAAAATCAGCCGGGCGTGGTAGCGCATGCCTGTAATTCCGGCTACTCGGAAGACTGAGGAGGAAGGATCGCCAGAGCCCAGCAGGCGAGGCTGCGGTGGCCGGGAGCGGCCGCTGCACTCCAGTCTGGGCAACCGAGTGAGACTCCAACTCAAAAAAAAAAAAAATATATATATATATGTATATATATAAAAGAAAAAGGAGTCATCTTAGAGTATTATACACTTCTTAATAAATCAATCCCTGCATATTGAACATTTGTATACACAACCCAGAATTATAAACATTTTTAAAGAAAAAAAATAGAATAAGCAAATGTAGTCAGTTGCATGTCTTACAACTTTCATTTATTTATTTAAAAAAATTTTTTTTTAATGTGGGGTACAATTCAGAGTTAGATATACAAACATTAATTATGCAGGGTCCCTGGTTGATGAGGTATGCTCCTCCCTTCCTAAGCTGTATCACTCCAATGTCAATCTCCCCCTCCCCATAAACATTTTTCCACGACTGCCGTTCACTTTCTTACAGCCCTATAAGTGATCAATTTCAGGTAATGTGTCACAACATATGAAACACTGTTCATTGTTTCTGTGATAAATCACTGAAAAAGACCTACCTCATATCCATCAAACGTTCTGCAAAATCCTTCTCTCTGTCCTTTCTATGGCTACATAATCCACAGTGTATATACGACATTTATTTCATCCATTCCAGCTTTGATGGGCAACATGGTTGGTACCATGTTTTTGCAGTTGTGATTAGACCTGCAAAAAACATACTGGTGCAGGTATCTCTTTGGTAAAATGATTTGAGTTTCTCCAGGTATATTCTCGACAGCAGAATTACTGAATCACATGGTAGGTCAATATCTTGTCCCTTTACAAACCACCGCACGGTTTTCCAAAGATGTTGCTCTACTTGTCAGTCCATATGCTGTGTAGAAGCATTTATTTCTTTCCACATCCTGACCTGCATCTGTCACTGTTTTATTAATGATGGCCAGTCTTACAGTGGGTATGTCATATTTCAAAGACGTTTCATTTACATTTCTTTGATGATGAATGAGGTTTAGTAATTTTCATGTGTCTGCTGGCTGCCCATATCTCTGTTATGAAAAGTGTCCAATCACGTATTTTGCACACTTTTCAAAGAGAAAGCTTGTCTTTTTTTCTGAGTGTTTGAGTTATTGTAGATCCTACATGCTATGCCTTTTTACAGATATATAGGTGGAGAATCGTTTTTCCCATTCTGTTGGCTGTATCCCTGCTCTTCTGAGGTTTCTTTTGTTTTGCAGAAGTATATTAATTTAATGCGATCCTACTTGTTGAGCTTACTTCTTAAGGCATGGGTATTTAGGGCTCTGAAGAGGAATTAGTTTCTGTTTCCAGTTTCCCCTAATGGTGTCTCCTGCGTTGTCTAACATTATCATAATCTGGTGTTTTACGTTTCGGTCTTTGATCCATTTAGAGTTAATGTGCATAGTGATAGATAGGGGTGTTTTTTCAATCTTGTGAATGCTGCCAGCCTTTTCCCAGCACCATTTACTGAATATGTTCTCCATCACGCAGTGTGTCTTGGAGGTTTTCTCAAAGATGAGTTGGTTGAGAATTCGAGGATTTCATTCTCTGTCCTGGTCCATTGACCTATGGACCTATTCCTGAACCAATACCAGGCTGTGCGATTACTGTAAACATATAGTAAATTTTGAAGTCTGGAACTGTGATAGCTCCTGTTTGGTTTATTTTGGTCTGATTCTTTTGGCTATTCATGATTTTTTATGGTTTCATATGAAATTTTTATTGTAATTTCCGGGTATGAGAAGAATGATGTTAACTTAATGGTTATTTCATTGTATCTGTAGATTGATTAAAAGGCTAATTTTTACATTAAAAGAGGTATGTAAATTCAGGAAATAAGAATGTCAAATTGTCATTTATGACATCATCCTCTAAAACTTGACATCATAATGGGAGGGACCTTGAATACTGCGCAATCCTTAGGCTTTAAGCACTTGTGTACAGTGCTCTGCCAAATGCGGTAGACATGGTGGATTTCATTCCGAAGAAATGATCGGAACCATGTGTTCACACCTATCCAACAATTTTTCTAGGGATAAGTAACCACTCAAGAATCCTCTAAACCTGGATTGGGTTAAAATATAAAGGGAATGTGATTTTATATTTCCTTGAAATACATAAGGGAATCTTTTCTCTAAGGATTGCACATCTGTAACATTTAATAAAATAAACAAGCAGAAAATACAGAGTGCACCAAAAAATGTACACAAATATTCAGAATGGGAAAAGTTTTATTAAATTATGATACTGTTTTATTTTCTAAAATTTTTAAGATTAATTATGCCTTCTGCCTTCTGAACAGCACTTAGGTACAGTGAATCTCAAGGTTCAGGTTTCTAAGAATGATATAGACCTGGAATCTGAACAAGTTTGAATTTAGGCAGAATAAAACACTCAGAATTTATGTGAGAAACACTGTAGTTGTCAATTTGGAAGGCAGAATTATATCAGGTATTCCAACGTATTAAAGGGAAAAGGAGTTATCACTGGAGTATTATACAATTGTTAGAAAATCAATTCCTGCGTTTTGAACATTTCTAGGCCCATCCCTGAATTGTGACATTTTTAAAGTGAAAAAAAATAATAGAATAAACAAATAAAGTTAGTTGCATGTTTTATAGTTTTGATTGATTGATTTATTTATTTTAATTTTTTTAAATTGTGGGGTAAAATTCATAGATATGCAAACATTGATTACAAAGGGTCCCTGATTGATGAGGTATGACCCTACACTACTTAGCAGCATCCCTCCACTGCCAATCTCTCCCCTCTCCGTAAACAGTATTCCACTACTGCCAATCTCTTTCTTACAACACTCTAATGATCAAGTTCAGCTCATTAGTGAGAACATATGGAACTCTGTTCTTTGTTTCTGTGATAAATCACAGAAAATGACCTACCTCATATCCATCATACATTCTGCAAAGCCTTCTATCTGTCATTTTTTATTATGCATAATATTCCACTGTGTATATATCACATTTATTTTATCCATTCCAACTTTGATGTGCAACATGGTTGGTACCATGTTTTATTGCAATTGTGATTAGAGCTGCAAAAAGCGTACTCGTGAAGGTATCTTTTTGAGTTCCTCCTGGTATATTCTCGACAGGGGACTTACTGAGTCACATGGTAGGTCTATATCTGGTCCCTTTACAAACCACCACACTGATTTGCAAAGATGTTGCTCTACTTTCAGTCCACATGCCGTGTAGAAGCATTTATTTCTTCCCAAATCCTTACCTGCATCTGTTATTTTTTTTTTAATTAATGATGGCCCATCTTACAAAAGTTATGAGGTATTTCAAAATGGTTTCATTTGCATTTCTTTGATGATGAGTGAGGCTGAGCTATTTTCAAGTGTCTGCTGGCTGCCCGTATCTCTTCTTATGAAAAGTGTCCTATCACGTATTTTGTACACTTTTCAAAGTAAATGTTTTTCTGATTTTTCTGAGTGTTTGAGTTTCTTGTAGATCCTAGATGTTACGCCTTTTTACATATATATAGGTGGAGAATCGTTTTTCCCATTCTGTTGGCTGTATGTCTACTCTTCTGATGGTTTCTTTTGTTTTGCAGAAGTATATTAATTTGATGAGATCCCACTTGTCGAAGTTACTTCTTAAGGCATGAGTATTTAGGGTGCACAAGAGGATTTAGTTTCGGTTCTAGTTTACCTAATGTTGTCTCCTGCTTTTTTGAAGATTATTAAAATTTGTTGTTTTACGTTTAGGACTTTGATTCATTTAGAGTTAATATGTATGGTGACAGATAGATGTCCTGTTTCAATCTTGTGCATGTTGTCAACCTTTTCCCAGCTCATTTACTGAATATGTTCTCTATTAACCTGTGGGTCTTGTAGGTTTTTTATGTTGGGAGCAGGCCATGGAGGCACTCCTGAGCGTTAGGGATCCAGGTGGGCTGTGGACCCTGAAAACACCAGGTTTGGTTCAGGAGCTGAAGGCCCAATCCCTCCTCCTTTCTTTGTTGTTCAGCATTACCCACTGGCAGGGATTTTGATGATCTAAGCATGAATTCTGAGAATATGACAGGCATGGCTGACTCTGGGGATCCATTTTTTCCCATTTCTCACAGACTGCAGTTTCGGCTTTAAACTTTACACAGTTCAAACTCAGATCACACTTGGGAGCCTTATACATGATACAAGCTTTTATAAGATTTTAAAGTATATTTGTAGAATTAGTATATACATTTAGAGAGCTGTTTCCAGCTTTATATGGTATAGATGATTATCTACGGTTACGAGAAATGGCCCAGCATGTTGGACTGGGCCACATTCCTAAGGGCGCAGCATCCACTTTGGGCTGGGCTGCATTCTTTTAAATCGGCTCTTTAGTTACAATTAGTGTAGGTTTTTTTCTACTTATAATAGAAACTGAATTTTTTTATTCATAGAAAGCATTTTAGAATAGGTCATTCGATGTGAGAGAATTATGTTAGTTGAAGTCTGATCAAACATGATACTTTAAGGTTTTATAAGAATACAGATAACTTTAGAAATTTCATTGTTCCCTCTTTCTATTAATTGCAGTTTTGGCTTTAGTATAATTAGAGTTTGTATTTGGGTTTATTTTAGAAGATTTATTGCTGATGATCAGCCTTATATATCAGGATTAGAAATTAGAAACTTTTCTAGAAATTAAGATAGACACATAGGATTTTAGAATAGCCATTGTGTTAAGAGATCATAATCAATTGTTCCTGGAAATGACCCAGTGTGATCTTTGGACTGGGCCACATTTTTTAGGAACTGGTTAGAGCTATAATTAAGAGTTTTTTATAGTACAGGTAAAGTTAGCATAGAATAGAAAGGTATTAGGATTTAAGACAGTTATTAGGTGTTGGGTATGCATAAGTTTTAGAAGTTATTGATTATTAGGATTTTATAATGTCAAAATTGTTGTATTGCTTTTGAGGAACATAAACCAAGCATAAGAAACAGTGAGATAATTTTGGGATTGTCTTTCCTCATGCTTGGGAAAACACCTGGTGGGTGTGTGTGTGGGGGGTGCGCCTCACCTACCTGGCCTCGTGTTCACGTGAAAGTCTCGTAATTTAACATGTGAAAATTTGGATAAAAGACTCACGGTTGGTTCCAATAAATGGCTTCTGCTCATTTCACTTAACAGTTGTCCAATTTCTTTATCTCTCTTTCTTCCTCTTTATATCTATGCCTCCATCTTTCTTTCTTTTTAATATCTATCCCTACTACAGAATCGGCTTCTGCAGTAGACAGAGTCCAGTCTCTTTCTTTCTCCTTTTTTCTCCAGAATATTCGCCAATGCTGCCCCACCTTCCAGGGACCCTCTAAACCTCTTTTTGGGGGCTGGCCCCCCGAATTTTTCAAAGATGAGTTAGTTGAGAATTTGAGGATTTCACTCTCTGTCCTGATCCATTGGCCCATGGACCTATTCTTATATCAATACCAGGCTGTGCTGATTACTGTCGACATATAGTAGAGTTTGAAGCCTGGAACTGTGATAGCTCCTTCTTTCTTTCTTTTCATGAGATTCTTTTGGCTATTCATGATTGTTTATGATTTCATATGAATTCATTACATTAATTTCCAGGTCTGAGAAGAATGATTTTAACTTAATGGTTATTTCATTGACTAAACGACTAATTTTTACTTTAAAAGAGGTAAGTAAAGTCAGGGACACAAGTATGTCATATTGTCATTGATGACATCAGCCTCAGAACTTTGACATCATAATGGGAGGGACCTTGACTACTGAGCAGTCCTTAGGCTTTAAGCACGTGTGTACAGTGCTCTACCAAATGCGGTAGACATGGTGGATTTCATTCGCAAGAAGTGAAGAGGACCATGTGTTCACACCTATCCAATAATGTCTCCAGGTATAAGTGACCATTCAAGAATCCTCTAAACGAGATAGTCTTTCTTTTTTAAAAAAGCAGTCTTTATTGAGAGGAACCAAAAACTCCCAAACTGGGAGGGGATTTAGGGGGTTGCCCACGAGGTAGTCTTTTATTTTATGGTCATAGAGTCCTGTTGGAGCTTAGTTATAGCACAACCAAATAATATTTTAGCACTTTCTTTAGTTTAGAAACTTTTGGATGTTTTTAAAATTGTGTAACAGCCTTTGAGCCATTTTTCCCACAGGATTTGAACATTGCTTTTGCCAAGATCATAATCAATTTTCCAGAGTTTTCTAATATCTAAAATTTTATACTAATCCAGAGCCCAAATACTTACTACTTTGTAAATCTCCATGTTATTTGGGTTTATATACCTTTGGCCCCAAATTCTCTATTTTACTGTTTGCATCATTGAAAATGCATGCTAATTAAAAGTATCAGATTAATCGGATACTTTGTTGCAGAGTACAGCATTGTATCTTAGGTAGAGAAAATAATATGGGAATCGATGGAAATACTCTTTTAAAAATATAAATTGGGTTAAAATATAAAGGGAATGTGATTTTATATTTCCTTCAAAAGTATAAGAAAAACTTTTCTCTAAGGATTGCACATTTGTAACATTTAATCAAAATTAAAAACTGAACATGCAGAGTGCAGGAAGAAAATATATACAAATTTTAAGAATATGAAAAGCTGTATCAAATTACGATACTGTTTTATTTTCTAAAATTTTTAGGATTTATTATGCATTCTCCCTTCTGAATAGCACTTAGGTACAGTGAATCTCAAGGTTCGGTTTTCTAAGAATGATTTAGATCTGGAATCTCAACAAGTTTCAATTTAGGCAGAATAAAACATTCAAAATTTATGTGAGAAACACTGTAGTTGTCAATTTTGAAGGCAGAATTATCACATGTATTCCAACGTATTAAAGGGAAAAGGAGTTATCATTGGAGTATTATACAATATTTTTAAAAAATCAGTACCTGTATAATGAACACTTGTGGCCCAACCCTGAACTGTAATCATTTTTAAAGTAAAAAATAAACAAATAAATAATAGAATTAACAAAAAAAGTCAGTTTCATGTTTTACAGCTTTCATTCATTTATTTATTTATTTTAATTTTTTAAAAAAATGTGGGTACAATTCAGAGTTTGATGTAAAAACTTTGATTATGCAAGGTCCCTGATTGATGAGTTACGTGCCTCCCTTCCTTAGCAGTAACTCTCCACTGCCAATCTCACCCCTCACCCTAAACAATTTTCCAATATTGACAATCACTATCTTACAGCATTATAAGTGATCTAGTTCAGCTCATGAGTGACAACATAAGGAACTCTGTTCCTTGTTTATATGATGAATCATGGAAAATGATGTACCTCATATCCATCAAACGGTCTGAAAAATCCTTATATCTGTTCTTTTTTATAGCTGCATAATATTCCACTGTGTATATACCACACATATTTTTTCCATTCCAGCTTTGATGGGCAACAAGGTTGGTAACATGTTTTATTGCAATTGTGATTACAGCTGAAAAAACATACTGGGGCAGTTATCTTTTTGTTAAAATTATTTGAGTTCCTTCATGTTATTCTTGAGAGGGGAATTACTGAGTCCCATAATAGGTCAATATCTTGGACCTTAACAACCACCACACTGTTTTCCCCAGATTTTGCAATACTTTTCAGCCCACATGCAGTATAGAGGCATTTATTCATTCCCAAATCTTGACCTGCATCTGTTATTTTTTGTTTTATTAATGATGGCCAGTCTTACAGGGGTATGTGATGCTTCAAAGTGGTTTCATTTACATGCCTTTGATGATGAGTGAGACCGAGCAATTTTCATGTGTCTACTGACTGCCCGTGTCTCTTATGAAAAGTGTCCATTCACGGATTTTGCACACCCTTCAAAGGGAAGGTTTGTCTGATTTTCTGAGTGTTTGAGTTTCTTGTGGATCTTAGATGTTATGCCTTTTTCTGATATATTGGTGGAGAGTCATTTTCCCCAATCTGTTGGCTGTAACCCTGATCTTCTTTTGTTTTGCGGAAGTATATTAATTTGAAGAGATCCCAATTAGCCAACTTACTTCTTAAGCATGAATATTTAGGGCCCTGAAGAGGAATTAGCTTCTGGTTCCAGTTTCCCTAATGGTGTCTCCTGCGTTTTCTAAGATTATTATAATTTGGTGCTTTACATTTAGATCGTTGATCCACTTAGAGTTAATATGTATGGTGATAGACAGGTGTCCTGTTTCAATCTTGTGCATGTTGTCAGCCATTTCCCAGCACCATTTACTGAACATGTTCTCCATTTCCAAGTGGGTTTTGGAGGTTTTTTCAAAGATGACTTGGTTGAGAATTTGAGGATTTCCTTCTCTGTCCTGATCCATCGTCCTATGGATCTATTCTTGTACCAATACCAGGCTGTGTTGATTATTGCAAACTTATAGTAAAGTTTGATGCCTGGAACTGCGATAGCTCCTGCTTTGTTTCTTTTGATAAGATTCTTTTTGCTCTTCATGATTGTTTATGGTTTCATATGAATTCTTTATTGTAATTTCCTGATCTGAGAAGAATGATGTTAACTTAATGGTTATTGCATTGAATTTGTAGATTGATTACAAGGCTAATGTTTACATTAAAAGAGGTAAGTAAAGTCAGGGAAACAAGCATGTCAAATTGTGATTGATGACATCAGCCTCACAACTTTGACATCATAATGGAAGCTACCTTGACTACTGAGCAATCCTTAGGCTTCAAACATTTGTGTACAGTGCTCTGCCAAAAGCGGTAGACATGGTGGATTTCATTCCCAAGATGTGAAGAGAACCATGTGTTCACACCTATCCAAATATTTCTCCAGGATAAGTAACCATTCGATTATCCTCTATTCCAGGTAGTCTTTTTTTTTTCTTTTAAAGCAGTCTTTATTGAGAGACCTGAGAAATTCTCAAACTGGAGGGACATGAGAGCGTTGCCCAAGATGTAGTCTTTTATTATTATGGTCACGAAGTCCTGTTGCAGCTTGGTTATAGCACAACCAAATAATATTTTAGCACTTTCTTTAGTTTAGAAACTTGTGGAGGTTTTTAGTATTGTGTAGCATCCTTTGAGCAGTTTTTCCTACAGGATTTGAACTTTGCTTTTGCTAAGATCATTATCAATTTTCCAGGATTTCAATTATCTAAATTTTTATACTAATGCAGAGCCCAATTACTTACTACTTTGTAAATCTCCATGTTATTTCTGTTTATATATATTTGGCCCCAAATTCATTTTTGTCTGTGTGCCTCATTTAAAATTCTTGGTGATTAACAGTATCAGGTTAATCAGATACTTTGTTGCAGAGTACATCATTATGTCTTAGGTAGAGAAAATACTAGGCTATTCAATGGAAATACACTTTTAAAAATAAAAATTGGGATAAAATATAAAGAAAACGTGATTTTAAATTTCCTTCCAATATATAAGGAAAACTTTGCTCTAAGGATTGCACATCTGTAACATTTAATCAAAATTAGCAAGCAGAAAATACAGAGTGCACCAAGAAACTATACACAAATTATAAGAATGAAAAAATTGTATTAAATTACAATACTGTTTTATTTTCTAAAAATTTTAAGATGTATTATGCATTCTGTCTTCTGAATAGCACTTAGGTACAGTGAATCTCAGGGTACAGTTTTCTAAGAATGACATAGTTCTGAAATCTCAACAAGTTTCAACTTAGGCAGAATAAACATTCTGAATTTATGTGAGAAACACTGTAGTTGCCATTTTTGAAGGCAGAATTATACCATGTATTCCAACGCATTAAAAGGAAAAGGAGTTATTATTTGAGTATTATACAATTCTTAAAAATATCAATCCCTGCATAATGAACATTTCTAGGCACATTCCTGAATTGTAACCATTTTTAAGTAAAAAATAAAAATATAATAAACAAAAAAGTCAGTTACATGCTTACAGTTTTCATTTATTTAATTGTGTCTTAATTTTTAAAAAATATGGGTAAAATTCAGAGTAAGATATGCAAACATTGATTATGCAGTGTCACTGGTTGATGAGGTAAGCCCCCCTTCCTTAGCAGTATCCCTCCACTGCCAATCTCACACGTACTTTGAAACTGTCCCCATAAAGACTTTTCCACTACAGCCAATCATTTTCTTACAGCACTATAAGTGATCAAGTTCAGCTCATGAGTGAGAACATATGGAACTCTGTTCTTTGTTTCTGTGATAAATCAATGAAAATGACCTTCCTCATTTCCATCAAACGTTCTGCGAAATCCTTCCATCTGTCCTTTTTGTGGCTGTGTCATATTCCACTGTGTATATTCCACATTTGTTTTATCCATTCCAGCTTTGATGGGCAACATGGTTGGTACCCTTTTTTTATTGCAATTTTGATTAGTGCTGCAAAAAACCTACTGGTGCAGGTATCATTTTGGTAAAATGATTTGAGTTCCTCCAGGTATATTCTCAACAGGGGAATTACTGAGTCACATGGTAGGTCAATATCTTGTCCCTTTACAAGCCACCACACTGTTTTCCAAAGATGTTGCTCTACATTTCAGTCCACATGCAGTGTAGAAGCACTTATTTTTTCCCAAATCCTTCCCCGCATCTGTTATTGTTTGTTTTATTAATGATGGCCAGTCTTACAGGGGGTATGTTGTATTTCAAAGTGGTTTCATTTGCATTTCTTTGATGATGAGTGAGGGTGAGCAATTTTCATGTGTCTGCTGGCTGCCTGTATCGTTTCTTATGAAATGTGTCCGATCACCTATTTTGCACACTTTTCAAAGCGAATGTTTGTATAATTTTTCTGAGTGGTTGAGTTACTTTTAGATCCTAGATGTTATGCCTTTGTACAGATATATAGGTGGAGAATCCTTTTTCCCTGTCTGTTGGCTGTATCCTTTCTCTTCTAATGATTTCTTTTGTTTTGTAGAAGTATATTAATTTGATGAGATCCCACTTGTCTAAATGACTTCTTAAGGCATGGGTATTTAGGGTTCTAAAGGGGAATTCGTTTCCGGTTTCAGGTTACCTAATGATGTCTCCTGCGTTTCCCAGGATTATTATAATTTGTTGTTTGATGTTTAGGTCTTTGATCCATTTAGAGTTAATGTGTATGGTGATAGATTGGGGTCCTGTTTCAACCCTGTGCATGTTGCCAGCGTTTTCCCAGCACCATTTTCTGTATATGTTCTCCAGTACCCAGTGGGTCCTGGAGGTTTTTTCAAAAATGAGTTGGTTGAGAATTAGAGGATTTCATACCCTGTCCTGATCCATTGGCCTATGTTCCTATACTTGTACCAATATCAGGCTCTGTTGATTACTGTAAACATTTAGTAAAGTTTGATGTCTGGAACTGCGATAGCTCCTTCTTTGTTTCTTTGATAAGATCCTTTGGCTATTCATGATTGTTTATGGCTTCATATGAACTCTTTATTTTTATCTCCAGGTATGAGAAAAATGACTTTAACTTAACGATTATATCATTGACTCTGTAGACTGAATAAAAGGCTAATATTTACATTAAAAGTGCTAAGTAAAGTCAGAAAAACAAGCATGTCAAATTGTCATTCATGACATCAGCCTCACAACTTTGACATCATAATGGGAGGGACCTTGACTACTGAGCAATCCTTAGGCGTCAAGCACATGTGTACAGTGCTCTGCCAAATGCAGTGGACATGGTGGATTTCATTCCAAGAAGTGAACAGAACATGTGTTCACACCTATCCAAAAATTTCTCCAGGGATAAGTGACCATTCAAGAATCCTCCAAACGATGTATTCTTTTTTTTTTTTTTTTAAGCAGTGTTTATTGAAAGGACCAAGAAACTCCCAAACTGGGGGTGGGGAGTGAGGGGGTTGCCCAAGAGGTAGTATTTCATTATTATGGTCACGGTGTCCTCTTGAGGCCTGGTTATAGCACAACCAAATAATATTTTAGCACTTTCTTGAGTTTGAAACATTTGATTATTTTTAGTATTGTGTAACAGCATTTGGTTAGTTTTTTCCACAAGGTTTGAACATTTCTTTTGCTAAGATCATTAACAATTTTCAAGAATTTTTAATTTTCTAAATTTTTATACTAATGCAGAGCCCAAATACTTACTACTTTGAAAATCTCCATGTTATTTTGGTTTATAAATATTGGACCTCAAATTTTCTCTTTTCTGTGCACATCATTTTAAACGCTTAGTGACTAAAAGTATCAAATTATTCGGATACCTTGTTGCAAAGTACAGCATTATGACTTAGGTAGGGAAAATACTATAGGTTTCAATGGAAATGCTCTTTTAATATATAAATTGGCTTAAAATATAAAGGAATGTGATTTTATATTTCCTTCAAATATATAAGGAAAATTTTCTCTAAGGATTGCATATCTGTAATATTTAATCAAAATTAACAAGCAGAAAATACAGAGTGCACCAAGAAAATGTACACAAATTTTAAAAACGAAAAAGCTGTGTTAAATTACAATACTCTTTTATTTTCTAAAATTTTTATGATTTATTATGCATTCTGCCTTCTGAATAGCACTTAGATACAATGAATCTCAAGGTTCAGTTTTCTAAAAATAATATAGATCTGGCATCTCAAGAAATTTCAATTTAGGCAGAATAAAACATTCAGAATTTTTGTGAGATACAGTTTAGTTGTCAATTTTGAAGGCAGAATTTTACCATGTATTCCAACATATTAAATAAGAAGGAGTTATCATAGGAGTATTACACAATTCTTAAAAAATCAATCCTGCATAATGAACATTTCTAGGCCCAACCCTGAATATTAACCATTTTTAAAGTAAAAAAAAAAGAATAAACAAATAAAGTCAGATGCATGTTTTACAGCTTTCATTGATTTATAATTTTAATTTTTTAAAAAATGTGTGGTACAATTCAGAGTTAGATATACAAACATTGCTTTTGTAGGGTCCCTGGTTGATGACGTATGCCCCTCCTTTCCTTAGCAATATCCCTTCACTGCCTATCTCACCCCTCTCCCTAAACAGTTTTCCTCTTCTGCCAATCACCTTCATACAGCACTATAAGTGATCAAGTTCAGCTCATGAGTGAGAACATATGGAACTCTGTTCTTTGTTTCTTTTATAAATTACTTAAAATGGCCTACCTCATATCCAGCAAACGTTCTGTAAAATCCTTCTACCTGTCCCTTTGTGTGTGTGTGTGTGTGTGTTGGAGTCTCACTCTGTCGCTCAGACTGGAGTGCAGTAGCCGCTCCCGGCCACCGCAGCCTCGACCTGCTGGGCTCCGTCGATCCTTCCACCTCAGCCTTCCGAGTAGCTGGAACTACAGGCGCATGCTACCACACCCGGTTGATTTTTTGATTTGTTGTAGAGATGAGGTCTCGCTGCCCAGGCGGGTCTCGAACCCGCGGGCTCAGGCAATCCATTCACCTCAGCCTCCCAAAGGCTCGGGATTACAGGCTGAGTCACAGAGCCCGCTACCTGTCCTTTTTTACGGTTGCATAATATTCCACTGTGTATATACCACATTTATTTTATCCATTCCAGCTTTGATGGGCAACATGGTTGGTACCATGTTTTATTGCAATTGTGATTAGAGCTGCAAAAAACATACTGGTGCAGGTAACTTTTGGGTAAAATGATTTGAGTTCCTTACATGTATATTCTTGACAGGGGAATTACTGAACCACATGGTAGGTCCATACCCTGTTTCTTAACAAACCAACACTCTGTTTTCCAAAGATGTTGCTCTGCATTTCAGTCCACATCCAGTGTAGAAGCATTTATTTCTTTCCAAATCCTGACCTGCATCTGTTATTGTTTGTTTTATTAATTATGGCCAGTCTTACAGGGGTATTTGGTATTTAAAAATGGTTTCATTTGCATTTCTTTGATGATGAGTGAGGCTTAGCAATTTTCATAAGTCTGCTGGTTGCCCATATCTTTTCTTATAAAAAAGTGTCCAATCGCATATTTTGCACCCTTTTCAAAGGAATGTTGGTATGACTTTTCTGTGTGTTTATGTTTCTGTAGATCCTTGATGTTATGCCTTTTTACAGATAAATAGGTGGATAATCCTTTTTCCCATTCTCTTGGGTGTGTCCCTGCTCTTTGGATGGTTTCTTTTGTTTTGCAGAAGTGTATTAATTTGAAGAGATCCCACTTGTCGAACTTACTTCTTAAGGCATGGGTATTTAGGGCTCTAAAGAGGAATTAGTTTCCGGTATCAGTTTCCCTAATGGAGTCTCCTGTGTTTTCTAAGATTATTATAATTTGGTGTTTTATGTTTAAGTCTTTTATACATTTAGAGTTAAGGTGAATGGTGATAAATAGGGGTCCTTTTTCAATCTTGTTGTCAGCCTTTTCCCAGCACCATTTACTGAATATGTTCTCCATTAACCAGTGGGTCTTGGAGGATTTTTCAAAGATCTGTTGGTTGAGAACTTGAGGATTTCATTCTCTGTCCTGATCCATTGAACTATGGAAATATTCTTGTCCCAATACCAGGTTGTGTTGATTAATGTAAACATATAGTAAACTTTGAGGTCTGGAAGTGTAATAGCTCCTGCTTTGTTTCTTTTGATAAGATCATTTGGCTATTCAGGATAGTTTATGGTTTCGTATGAATGTTTTAATTTCCAGGTCTGAGAAGAATGATGCTAACTTAATGGTTATTTCATTGAATCTGTAGACTGACTAAAAGGCTAGATATTATGATATAAGAGGTAAGTAAAGTCCGGGAAACAAGCACATCAAATTGTCGTTTATGACATCAGTCTCAGGACTTTGACACCATAATAGGAGGCACCTTGACAACTGAAAAAGTTTTATGCTTCAAGCACTTGTGTACACCGCTCTGCTAAATGCGGCAGTCATGGTGGATTTCATTCCCAAGAAGTGAAGGTAACCATGCGTTTACATGGTGAACACATCAAAAAATTTGTCCAGGGATAAGTGACCATTCAAGAATCCTCTAAACAAGGTAGTCTTTATTTTTTTTAAAGCAGTGCTTATTGAGAGGACTGAGAAACTCCCAAACTGGGAGGATACATGGGGGTGGTTGCCCACGATGTAGTCTTTTATTATTATGATCACGGAGTCCCGTTGAAACTTGGTTATAGCACAACCACATAATATATTAGCACTTTATTTTATAAACTTTTGGGTACGTTTAGTATTGTGTAATAGACTTTGAGCAGTTTTTCCTACAGGATTTGAACACTTCTTTCGCCAAGATCATAATCAGTTTTCCAGAATTTTCAATTATCAAAATTTTAATAATAATGCAGAGCCCAAATACTTACTACTTTGTGAATTTCCATGTTATTCTGGTTTATATATATTGGGCACCATATTCCCCATTTCTGTGTGCCTCATTGTAAACGCTTGGTGATTAAAAGTATCAGATTAATCGGATACTTTGTTGCAGAGTACAGCATTATGTGTTAGATAGAGAAAATACTAGAAGATTCAATGGAAATACCCTTTAAAGTATAAATTGGGTTAAAATATAAAAGGAATGAGATTTCATATTTCCTTCAAATATATAAGCGAAACATTTCTCTAATGATTGCATATCTGTAACTTTTAATCAAAATTAACAAGTGGAAAATACAGAGTACACCAAGAAAATGTCCACAAATTTTAAGAATGGAAAAAGGTGTATTAAATTATGATACTGTTTTATTTTATAAAATTTTTAAGATTTATTATGCATTCTGTCTTTTGTAGAGCATTTAGGTACACTGAATCTCAAGGTTCCATTTTCTAAGAATCATATAGATCTGGAATCTCAGCAAGATTCAATTTAGGCAGAATAAATCATTAAGAATTTATGTGAGGCCGGGCTCGGTGGCTCAGCCTGTAATCCCGCACCTTTGGGAGGCTGAGATGAGTGGATTGCCTGAGCCCGCGGGTTCGAGACCCGCCTGGGCAGCAAGACCTCATCTCTACAATAAATCAAAAATCAGCCGGGCCTGGTAGCGCTTGCCTTTAATTCCAGCTACTCGGAAGGCTGAGGTGGAAGAATCGCCAGAGTCCAGCAGGTCGAGGTTGCGGTGGCTGGAAGTGGACATGCACTCACGTCTGGGCAAAAGGGTGAGACTCTAACTCAAAAATAAAAGGAAAAATTTATGTGAGAAACATTGTAGTTGTCAGTTCTGAAGGCAGAATTATACCCTGTAATCGAAAGTATTAAAAAGAAAAAGGAGTTCTCATTGGAGTAATATACAATTCTTGAAATATTAATCCCTGCATAATGAACATTTCTAAACCCAAGCCTGATATGTAACCATTTTTAAAGTGAAAAAAAAACATTAAAAAAATAAAGTCCATTGCATGTTTTACAGATTTCATTTAATTATTTTACTTTTTTTATAAAAATATGTGGCACAATTCAGAAATAGATATACAAATATTGATTATGCAGGGTACCTGGTTTATGAGGTATGCCACTCCATTCCTTAGCTATATCCCTCCACTGCCAATCTCACCCCTCCCATTAAACTGTTATCGACTACTGCCACTCACGTTCTTCAGGATTATAAGTGTTCAAGTTCAGCTCATGAGTGAGAACATATGGACCTCTGTTATTTGTTTCTGTGATAAATCACTGAAAATAACCTACCTCGTATCCATCAAATGTTCTGAAAAATCCTTCTATCTGTCCTTTTTTATGATTGCATAATATTCCACTGTTTATATACATTTATTTATCCATTCCAGCTTTTGGGGCAACATGATTGGTACCACGTTTTTTTGCAACTGTGATTAGAGCTGTAAAAAACATCCTTGTGCAGGTATCTTTTTTGGTAAAATGATTTGAGTTCCTCCAGGTATATTCTTGACTGGGGAATTACCCTGTCATATGGTAGATCAAGATCTATTCCCTTTACAAACCAACCACATAGTTGTCCAAAGAAGATGCTCTACTTTTCAGTCCACATGCAGTGTAGAAGAATTTATTTCTTCCCAAATTCTGACCTGCATCCGTTATTGTGTGTTTTATTAATGATGGCCATTCTTACAGGGAGTATGTGGAATTTCAAAGTGGTTTCATTTGTAGTTCTTTGATGATGAGTGAGGCTTAGCAATTATCATGGGTCTGCTGGTTGCCCATATCTCTTATTATGAAAAGTGTCCAATCACATATTTTTGCACCCTTTTCAAAGGGAATGTTGGTATGACTTTTCTGAGTGTTTGTGTTTCTTGTAGATCCTAGATATTATGCGTTTTTACAAATAAATAGGTGGATAATCGTTTTTCCCATTCTGTTGGCTGTGTCCCTGCTCTTCGGATGGTTTCTTTTGTTTTGCAGAAGTGTATTAATTTGAAAAGATCCCACTTGTCGAACTTACTTCTTAAGGCATGGGCATTGAGGGCTCTGAAGAGGAATTAGTTTCAGGTTCCAGTTTCCCTATGGAGTCTCCTGTGTTTTCTAAGATTATTATAATTTGGTGTTTTATGTTTAACTCTTTTATTCATTAAAAGTTAAGGTGCATGGTGATAGAGAGGGGTCCTTTTTCAATCTTGTACATGTTGTCAGCCTTTTCCAGCACCATTTACTGAATATGTTCTCCATTAACCAGTGGGTCTTGGAGGATTTTTCAAAGATGTGTTGGTTGAGAATTTGAAGATTTCATTCTCTATCCTGATCCATTGACCTATGGAACTATTCTCGTACCAACACCAAGCTGTGTTGATTAATGTAAACATATAGTAAGCCTTGAAGTCTGGAACTGTAATAGCTCCTGCTTTGTTTCTTTTGATAAGATTATTTGGCTACTCATGATTGTTTATGGTTTTGTATGAATTTTTTATTGTAATTTCCAGGTCTGAGAAGAATGATTATAACTTAATGGTTATTTCATGGAATCTGTAGACTGAATTAAGGCTAGTTTTTACATTATAAGAGGTAAGTAAAGTCCGGAGAACAAGCATATCATATTGTCATTTATGACATCAGCCTCAGAATTTGACAGCATAACGGGAGGTACCTTACCGACTGAAAAATTTTTAGGCTTCAAGCACTTGTGTACAGCGCTCTGCTAAATTCGGTAGTCATGGTGGATTCCATTCCCAAGAAATGAAGGTAACCATGTGTTCACATGGTGAACACATCAAAAAATTTGCCCAGCTATAAGTGACCATTCAAGAATCCTCTAAACGAGGTAGTCGTTTTGTTTTTTTTTTAAAGCAGTGTTTATTGAGAGGACTGAGAAACTCCCAAACTGCCAGGGGACATGAGGGGGTTGCCCACGATGTAGTCTTTTATTATTATGATCACGGAGTCCCGTTGCAGCTTGGTTATAGCACAACCAAATAATATTTTAGCACTTTATTTTAGAAACTTTTGGGTATGTTTACTATTGTGTAACAGCCTTTGAGCAGTTTTATCTACAGGATTTCAACATTGCTTTTGCTAAGATCAAAATCAATTTTCCAGAATTTTCAATTATCTAAATTTTAATACTAATGCAGAGCCCAAACACTTACTACTTGTAAATCTCCATGTTATGTTGGTTTATATATATTGGGCCCCATATTCCCCATTTCTGTGTGCCTCATTGTAAACGCTTGGTGATTAAAAGTATCAGATCAATTGGATACTTTGTTGCAGAGTACAGCATTATGTGTTGGTAGAGAAAATACTAGGGGATTCAATAGAAATACACTTTTAAAATATAAATTGGGTTAAAATATAAAGGGAATGAGATTTTATATTTCCTTCAAATATAAAAGGGAAATATTTCTGTAACGGTTGCACATCTGTAACATTTAACCAAAATAACAAGCGGAAAATACAGAGTGCACCAAGAAAATGTCTACAAATTTTAAGAATGAAAAAAGCTGTATTAAATTATGATACTGTTTTATTTTATAAAATATTTAAGATTTATTATGAATTCTGTCTTTTGTATAGCACTTAGGTACACTGAATATCAAGGTTCCATTTTCTAAGAATCATATAGATCTGGAATCTCAACAAGATTCAATTTAGGCAGAATAAATCATAAGAATTTATGTGAGGCCGGGCTCGGTTGCTCAGCCTTCAATCCCGCGCCTTTGGGAGGTTGAGGTGAGTGGATTGCCTGAGCCCGCGGGTTCGAGACCCGCCTGGGCAGCGAGACCTCATCTCTACAATAAATCAAAAAATCAGCCGGGCCTGGTAGCACGTGCCTGTAATTCCAGCTACTCGGAAGGCTGAGGCAGAAGGATCGCCAGAGTCCAGCAGGTCGAAGCTGCCGGGGCCGGAAGCGGCCACTGCACTCCCGTCTGGGCGACAGCGTGAGACTCCAACTCAAAAAAAAAAAAAGAATTTATGTGAGAAACATTGTAGTTGTCAGTTTTGAAGGCAGAATTATATCATGTATTCCAAAGTATTAAAAGAAAAAGGAGTTATCATTGGAGTATTATACAATTATTGAAATATTAATCCCTGCATAATGAACATTTCTTAACCGATACTGAATTGTAACCATTTTTAAAGTGAAAAAAAAATAAATAAATAAACGAAGTCCATTGCATGTTTTTCAGATTCCATTTATTTATTTATTTTATTTTTTTTAAAAATGTGTGGTGCAATTCAGAATTAGATATACAAACATTGATTATGCAGGGTACCTGGTTGATGAGGTATGCCCCTCCATTCCTTAGCAGTATCCCTCCACTGCCAATCTAACCCTCCCATTAAACAGTTTTCCACTACTGCCACTCACTTTCTTACATCACTATTAATGTTCAAGTTCAGCTCATGAGTGAGAACATATGAACTTCTGTTCTTTGTTTTTGTGATAAATCACTGAAAATAACCTACCGTATATCCATCAAATGTTCTGAAAATCCTTCTATCTGTCCTTTTTTTATGATTGCATAATATTCCACTGTGTATATACATTTATTTTTATTCATTCCAGCTTTTTGGGCAACATGTTTGGTACCATGTTTTTTTGCAACTGTGATTAGAGCTGTGAAAAACATCCTCGAGCAGGTATATTTTTTGGTAAAATGATTTGAGTCCTCCAGGTATATTCTCGACTGGGGAATTACCGCATCACATGGTAGGTCAAGATCTTCTCCCTTTACAAACCACCACATAGTTTTCCAAAGATGATGCTCTACTTTTCAGTCCAAATGCAGTGTAGAAGCATGTATTTCTTCCCAAATTCTGACCTGCATTTGTTATTGTGTGTTTTATTAATGATAGCCATTCTTACAGGGAGTATGTGGAATTCAAAGTGGTTTCATTTGTAGTTCTTTGATGATGAGTGAGGCTGAGCAATTTTCATGTGTCTTAAGGCTGCCCGTATCTCTTTTTATGTAAAGTGTCCAATCTCGTATATTGCACACTTTTCAAAGGGAATGTTTGTCTGATTTTGCTGGGTGTTTGAGTTTCTTGTAGATCCTAGATGTTATGCCTTTGTACAGATATATAGGTGGAGAATCGTTTTTCCCATTCTGTTGTCTGTATCCCTGCTCTTCTGATGGTTTCTTTTGTTTTGTAGAGGAGTATTAATTTGGTGAGATTACACTTGTCTAACTTACTTCATAAGGAATGGATATTTAGGGCTCTGAAGAGTAATTAGTTTCCAGTTCCAGTTTCCCTAATGTAATCTCCTGCGTTTTCTAAGATAATTGTAATTGGGTGTTTTACGTTTAGGTCTTTGATCCATTAAGACTTAAGATGTATGTTGACCGATAGGGGTCTTTTTTCAATCATGTGCATGCTGTCAGCCTTTTCCCAGCACCATTGATGGATATGTTCTCCATTATCCAGTGGGTCTTGAAGGTTTTTTCAAGATGTGTTGGTTGAGAATTTGAGGATTTCATTCTCTGTCCTGATCCATTGCCTGTGGACCTATTCTTGAATCTATACCATGCTGTGTTGATTCTGTAAAGATATATTAAAGTTTGAAGTCTGGAATTCTGATAGCTACTGCTTTGTTTCTTTTGATCAGATTTTTTGGCAAGTCATGATTGTTTATGGCTACATGTGAAATTGTTATTGTAATTTCCGGGTATGAGAAGAATGATGTTAATTAATGCTTATTTCATTGAATCTGTAGATTGATTAAAGACTAAATTTTACCTTAAAAGAGTTAAGCAAAGTCAGGAAAACAAGCGTATCAAATTGTCATTTATGACATCAGCCTCAGAGCTTTGACATCATAATGGGAGGAACCTTGACTACTGACCAATACTTAGGCTTCAAACACTGTGTACAGTGCTCTGACAAATGTGGTAGACATGGTGGATTTCATTCTCAAGAAACGAAGAAAACCATGTGTTCACACCTATCCAAAAATTTCTGCCAGAATAAGTGACCATTCAAGAATCCTCTAAACGAGGTAGTCTTTTTTTTTTTTTTAAGCCGTGTTACAGATAGGACAAAGAAACTCCCAAACTGGGAGGGGACCTGAGGGGGTAGCCCAAGAGGTACTCTTCTATTATTATGGTCACAGAATCCTGTAGAGGCTTGGTTATAGCTCATCCAAATAATATTTTAGCACTTTCTTTAGTTTAGAAATTTTAGATGTTTTTAGTATTGTGTAACATCCTTTGAGCAGTTTTTCCTATAGGATTTGAACATTGCTTTTGCTAAGATCATAATCAATTTCCAGAATTTTCAATTATCTAATATTTAATACGAATGCAGCGCCCAAATACTTACTACTTTGTAAATCTCTGTGCTATTTTGTTTATATATTGTGCCCCATATTCTCCGTTTCTGTGTGCCTCATTGTAAATGCTTGGTGATTAAAAATATCAGATAAATTGTTGCAGAGTACAGCATTATGTGTTAGGTAGAGAAAATACTAGGGGATTCAATGGAAATACACTTTTAAAAATGCAAATTGGGTTAAAATATAAAGGGAATGTGATTACTTTTTTCCTAAGCATTGCACATCTGTAATATTTAATCAAAAGTAACAAGCAGAAAATACAGAGTGCACCAAGAAAATTTACACAAATTTTAAGAATAAAAAAGGCTGTATTAAATTATGATATTGTTTTATTTTCTAAAAATTTTAAGATTTATTATGAATTCTGCCTTCTGAATAGCACTTAGGTACACTGAATGTCAAAGTAAATTTTTCTAAGAATGATATAGATCTGGAATCTTAACAAGTGTCAATTTAGGCAGAATAAAACATTCAGAATTTATATGAGACACACTGACTTTGTCAATTTTGAAGGCAGAATTATACCATGTATTCCAACGTATTACAAGGAAAAGGAGTTACATTTGGAGTATTATTCAATTCTTAAAATATCAATCCCTCCATAATGAACATTTCTAGGCCCAACCATGAATTGTAACCATTTTTAAAGTGAAAAAAAATAGAATAAACAAATAAAGTCAGTTGCATGGTTTACAGCTTTTATTTATATATATATTTATTTATTTTAATTAAAAAAACGTGGGGTACAATTCAGAGTTAGATATACAAAAATTGATTATGTAGGGACCCTGGTTGATGAGGCATGCCCGTCGCTTCTTTAGCAGTATCCCTCTACTGCCAATCTCACCCCTCCAAATGAATAGTTTTCTGCGACTGCCAATCACTTTCTTATTATATCACTATATCTTTCTAACTTTATCACTATAAGTGAGCAAGATCAGCTCATGAATAAGAACATATGGGACTCTGTTCTTTGTTTAGTTGATAAATTACTGAAAATGGCCTACCTCAAATCCAGCAAATGTTCTGCAAAATCTTATCTGTCCTTTTTTATGGTTGCGTAATATTCCACTGTGTATATACCACATTTATTTTATCCATTCCAGCTTTGATGGGCAACATGTTTGGTACCATGTTTTATTGCAATTGTGATTAGAGCTGCCAAAAAATACTGGTGCATATATCTTTTTGCTAAAATGATTTGGGTTCCTCCACATATATTCTTGACAGGGGAATTACTGAATCACATGATATAGGTCCATATCCTGTCCTTTTACAAACCAACACACTGTTTTCCAAAGATATTGCTCTACATTTCAGACCACATGCAGTGTACAAGCATTTATTTCTTCCCAAATCCTGACCTGCATCTGTTATTGTTTGTTTTATTAATGATGGCTAGTCTTACTGGGGATATGTGATATTTCAAAGTGGTTTCATTTGCAGTTCTTTGGTGATGAGTGAGGCTGAACAATTTTCATGTGTCTGCTGGCTGCCCTATCTCCTATGAAAATTGTTCAATCACGTATTTTGCACACGTTTTCAAAGGGAATGTTGATATGTATTTTGAGTGTTTGAGTTTCTGTATATCCTAGATTTTATGCCCTTTTACAGATAAATAGATGGATAATCATTTTTCCCATTCTGTTGGCTGTGTTGCTGCTCTTCTGATGGTTTCCTTTGTTTTGCAGAAGTGTATTAATTTGATGAGATCTCACTGGTCAAAATTACTTCTTAAGGCATGGGTATTTAAGGCTCTGAAAAGGAATGAGTTTCCGGTTCCAGTTTCCCTAATGGAGTCTCCTGCATGTTCTAAGATTATTATAATTTGGTGTTTTACGTTTCGGTCTTTGATCAATTTAGAGTTAATGTGTATGTTGATAGATATGGGTCTTGTTTCAATCTTGTGCATGTTGTCCACATTTTCCAAACACCATTTACTTAATATGTTCTCCATTAACCAGTGGTTCTTGGAGGTTTGTTCAAAGATGAGTTGGTTGAGAATTTGAGGATTTCATTTTCTGTCCTGATCCATTGGCCTATGGACCTATTCTTTTATGAATACCAGACTGTGTTGATTATTGTAAACATATAGTAAAGTTTGAAGTCTGGAAGTGTAATAGCTCCTGCTTTGTTTCTTTTGATAAGATTATTTGGCTATTCAGGATTGTTTATGGTTTCGGATGAATTTTTTATTGTAATTTCTAGGTCTGAGAAGTATGATGCTAACTTAACGGTTATTTCATTGAATCTGTGGATTGACTAAAAGGCTAATTTTTACATTAAAAGAGGAAAGTAAAGTCAGGAAACAAGCATATCAAATTGTCATTTATGACATCAGTCTCAGAACTTTGATATCATTATGGGAGGGATCTTGACGCCTGAACAATCCTTAGGCTTCAAGCATTTGTGTACATCACTCGGCTAAATGTGGTAGACATGGGAGGATTTCATTCCCAAGAAGTGAAGATAAACATGCGTTCACATGGTGAACACACCCAAAAATTTCTCCAGGGATAAGTGACCATTCACGAAACCTCAAACGAGGTAGCCTTTTTTTTTTTTTTTAAAGCAATCTTTGTTGAGAGGACCTAGAAACTCCCAAATTGGGAAGGGACATTAGGGGGTTGCCCAAGAGGTAGTCTTATTATTTTGGTCACGGAGTCCTGTTGAGGCTTGGTTATAGCACAATCAAATAATATTTTTAAAACGTTCTTAGTTTAGAAACTTTTGGATGTTTTTTGTATTATGTAACAGCTTTTGAGCAGTTTTTCCTACAGGATTTGAACTTTGCTTTTGATAAGACCATAATCAATTTTCCAAAATTTTCAGTTATCTAAATTTTTATACTAATGCAGAGCCCAAATACTTACTACTTTGTAAATATCCATGTTATTTTGGTTCATATATATTGGGCCCCAAATTCTCTTTTTTTATGTGTGCCCCATTGTAAATGCTAGGAGATTAAAAGTATTAGATTACCGGATACTTTGTTGCAGAGTACAGCATAATGTCTTTGGTAGAGAAAATACTAAGGGATTCAATGGAAATACACTTTAAAAAATATAAATTGTGTTAAAATATACAGGGAAGGTGAGTTTATATTTCCTTCAATTATATAAGGGAAACTTTTCTCTAAGGATTGCACATCTGTAATATTTAAATAAAATTAACAAGCAGAAAATACAGAGTGCACTAAGAAAATGTACACAAATCTTAAGAATGGAAAATGTTATATTAAATTACGATACTGTTTTATTTTCTAAAATTTTTAAGATTTCTTATGCATTCTGCCTTCTGAATAGCACTTAGGTACACTGAATCTCAAGGTTCAGTTTTGTAAGAATCATATAGATTTGGAATCTTAACAAGTTTCAATTTAGTCAGAATAAAACATTCAGAATTTATGTGAGAATCACTGTAGTTGTCAATTTTGAAGGCAGAATTATATCATGTATTCCAACGTATTAAAAGGAAAAGGAGTTATCATTGGAGAATTATACAATTCTTAAAAAATCAATCCCTGCATAGTGAACATTTCTAGGTAAAACCCTGATATAACAATTTTTAAAGTAAAAAAATAAAAATAGAATAGACAAATAAATTCAGTTGCATGTTTTACAACTTCATTTATTTATTTATTTATTTTAATTACTTAAAGAATGTGGGGTACATTTCAGAGTTAGATATACAAAAAATTGAGGTTCCCTGGTTGAGGAGGTATGGCATTCCCTTCCTTAGCAGTATCCCTCCGCTGCCAATCACACCCCTACCCATAAAGAGATTTCCACTAATGTCAATCACTTTCTTACATCACTATAAGTGATAAAGTTCAGCTCATGAGTGAGAACATATGAAGTTCTGTTCTTTGTTTCTGTGATAAATCACTGAAAATGACCTACCTCATATCCATCAAACATTGTGCAGAATCCTTATATCTGTCCTTTTTTCTGGCTCCGTAATATTCCACTGTGTATATACAACATTTACTTTTTTCCATTCCAGATTTGATGGGCAACAGCGTTGGTACCATATTTTATTGGAATTGTGATTACAGCTGCAAAAAACATACTGGTGCACGTATCTTTTTGGTAAAATTATTTGAATTCCTCCAGGTATATTCTCGACAGGGGAATTAATGAATCACATGGTAGGTCAAAAACCTGTACCTATAAAAGCCACCACACAATTTTCCAAAGATGTTGTTCTACATTTCAGTTCACATGCAGTTTAGAAGCATTAATTTCTTCCCAAATCCTGACCTGCTTCTGTTATTGTTTGTTTTATCAATGATGGGCAGTCTTACAGGGGGTATGTGGTGTTTCAAAGTGATTTCATTTGCATTTCTTTGACGATGAGTGAGGCTGAGCAATTTTCATGTGTCTGTTGGCTGGCTGCCCGTATCTCTTCTTATGAAAAGTGTCCAATTACGTATTTTGCACACTTTTCAAGTGGAATGTTTGCTTGATTTTTCTGAATGTTTGAAAATTCTTGTAGATCCTAGATGTTATGCCTTTTTACAGATACATAAGTGGATAATCGTTTTTCCCATTCTGTTGGCTTTATCCCTGCTCTTCTGATGGTTACTTTTGTTTTGCAGAAATGTATTAATTTGATGAGATCCCACTTGTGGAACTTATATTTTAAGGCATGGGTATTTAGGTCTCTGAAGAGGAATTAGTTTCCGATTCCAGTTTCCCTAATGGTGTCTGCTGCGTTTTGTAAGATTTTTATTATTTGGTGTATTACGTTTAGGTCTTTGATCCATTTAGAGTTAATGTGCATGGTGATAGATAGGGGTCTTTTTTCAATCTTGTGCTTGTTGTCAGAATTTTCCCAGCACCATTTACTGAATATGTTCTCCATGACCCAGTGTGTCTTGAATGTTTTTTCAAAGATGATTTAGTTGAGAATTTGAGGATTTCATTCTCTGTCCTGATCCATTGGCCTATGGACATTTTCTTGAACCTATACCATGCTGTGTTGATTCCTGTAAAGATATAGTAAGGTTTGAAGTCTGGAACACCGATAGCTTCTGCTTTGTTTCTTTTGATCAGATTCTTTTGGCTAGTCATGATTGTTTATGGCTTCATATGAAATTTTTATTGTAATTTCCGGGTATGAGAAGAATGATGTTAACTTAATGGTTATTTCATTTAATCTGTAGATTGACAAAAGACTAATTTTTACCTTAAGATAGTTAAGTAAAGTCAGGGAAACAAGCATGTCAAATTGTCGTTTATGGCATCAGACTCAGAACTTTGACATTATAATGGGAGAGACCTTGACTACTGAGCAATCCTTAGGCTTCAAGCACTTGTGTACAGTGTTCTGCCAAGTGTGGTAGACATGGTGGATTTCATTCCCAAGAAGTGAAGGGAACCACCTATCCAAAAATTTCACACCTATGAAAAAATTTCTTTTTGACACCTATCCAAAAATTTCTCCAGGGACAAGTGACCATTCAAGAATCCTCTAAAAAGGTAGTCTTTTTTTTTTTTTTTTAAAGCAGTGTTACAGATAGGACAAAGAAACTCCCAAACTCGGAGGGGACCTGAGGGGGTAGCCCAAGAGGTACTCTTCTATTATTATGGTCACAGAGTCCTATAGATGCTTGGTTAAAGAACCTCCAAATAATATTTTAGCACTTACATTCGTTTAGAAATTTTAGATGTTTTTAGTATTGTGTAACATCCTTTGAGCAGTTTTTCCTATAGGATATGAACATCGCTTTTGCTAAGATCATAATCAATTTTCCAAAAATTTCAACTATCTAAATTTTTATACTAATTCAGAGCCCCAATACTTACTACTTTGTAAATCTCCATGTTATTTTCTTTATATATATTGGGCCCCAAATTCCCTTTTTTCGGTGTGCCTGATTCTAAATGCTTGGTGATTACAAGTATCAGATTAATCGAATACTTTGCTGCAGGGTCCAGCATTACGTGCTTGGTAGAGAAAATACTAGGGGATTCAATGGAAGTACTCTTTAAAAAATATAAATTGGGTTAAAATATAAAGGGAATGTGATATTATATTTCCTTGAACTACATAAGGAAATCTTTTCTCTAAGGATTGCACATCTGTAACATTTAATCAAAATAAACAAGCAGAAAATAGAGAGTGCACAAAGAAAATGTACAGAAATTTTCAGAATGGGAATAGCTGTATTAAATTATGATACTGTTTTATATTCTAAAATTTTTAATATTTATTATGCATTCTGCCTTCTGAATAGCACTTAGGTACACTGAATCTTAAGGTTCAGGTTTCTAAGAAGGATATAGTTCTGGAATCTCAACAAGTTTGAATTTAGGCAGAAAAAAACATTCAGAATTTATGTAAATAACACTGAAGTTGTCAATTTTGAAGACAGAATTCTACCCTGTATTCCAACGTATTAAAAGGAAAAGGAGTTATTATTGGATTATTATACAATTCTTAAAAATCAATTCCTGCATTTTGGACATTTCTAGGACCATCCCTGAATTGTAAACATTTTTAAAGTAAAAAAATATAAAATTGAAGAAACAAACGAAGTTAGTTGCATGTTTTACACTTTTCATTAATTAATTATTTATTTTATTTTAAAAAAATTATGGGGTACATTTCATATTTAGATATACAAACATTGATTATAAAGAGTCCTTGATTGATGAGGTATGCCCCTCCCTTCCTTAGCAGCATCCCTCCACCGCCAATCTCACCTCTCCCCCTAAACAATTTTCCACTAATGCCAATCACTTTCTTGCAACACTATAAGTGATCAAATTCAGCTCATGAGTGAGAACATATGGAACTCTATTATTTGTTACTGTGATAAATCACTGAAAATGACCTACCTCATATCCATTAAACTCTCTGCAAAATCCTTCTATCTGTCCTTTTTAATTACTGCATAATATTCCACTGTGTATATATCACATTTATTTTATCCATTCCAACTTTGGTGGGCAACATGGTTGGTACCACATTTCATTGCAATTGTGATTAGAGTTGCAAAAACATACTCGTGCAGATATCATTTTGGTAAAATGATTTGAGTTCCTCCTGGTGTGTTCTCGACAGGGAATTACTGAGTCACATGGTAGGTCAATATCATGTCCCTTTACAAACCACCACACTGGTTTGCAAAGGTGTTGCTCTACTTTCAGTTCACATGCAGTGTAGAAGCATTTATTTCTTCCCAAATTCTTACCTGCATCTGTTATTGTTTGCTTTATTAATGATGGCCTGTCTTACAGGGGATATGTGGTATTTAAAAATGGTTTCATTTGCATTTATTGATGATGACTGAGGCTGAGCAATTTTCCTGTGTCTACTGGCTCCCCGTATCTCTTTTTATGAAAAGTGTCCTATCACGTATTTTGCACACTTTTCAAAGTAAATGTTTGTCTGATTTTTCTGAGTGTTTGAGTTTTTTGTAGATCCTAGATGTTATGCCTTTTTACATATATATAGGTGGAGAGTCGACTGTACCATTCTGTTGGCTGTATCCCTGCTCTTCTGATGGTTTCTTTTGTTTTGCAGAAGTATATAAATTTGATGAGATCCTGCTTGTTGAACTTACTCCTTAAGGCATGGGTATTTAGGGCTCACAAGAAGAATTAGTTTCGGTTCTAGCTTCCCTAATGGTGTTTCCTGCTTTTTCGCAGATTATTATAATTTGCTGTTTTACGTATAGGTCTTTGATAGATTTAGAGTTAATGTGCATGGTGATAGATAGGTGTCCTGTTTCAATCTTGTGCATGTTGTCAGCCATTTCCCAGCACCATTTCCTGAATATGTCCTCCATTACCGAGTGGGTATTGGAGGTTTTCTCAATGATGAGTTGGTTGAGAGTTTGAGGATTTCTTTCTCTCCTGATCCATTGTCCTATGGACCTATTCTTGTACCAATACCAGGCTGTGTTGATTATTGTAAATATATAGTAAACTTTGAGGTCTGGAAGTGTAATATCACCTGCTTTGTTTCTTTTGATGAGATCCATTTGTGTATTCATTATTGTTTATGGTTTCATGTGAGTTCTTTATGGAATTTCCAGGGCTGAGAAGAATTATGTTAACTTAATGGTTATTTCATTGAATTTGTAGATTGAGTAAAAGGCTAATGTTTACATTAGAAGAGGTAAGTAAATTCAAAGACACAAGAATTTGGCAAGAATTCCAAATTGTCATTTATGTCATCAGCCTGAGAACTTTGACATCATAATGGGTGGAACCTTGACTGCTGAGCAATCCTTAGACTTCAAGCACTTGTGTACAGTGGTCTGCTAAAAGAGGTAGACATGGTGTATTTCATTGCCAAGATGTGAAGGGAACCAAGTGTTCACACCTATCCAAAAATTTCTCCAGGCATAGGTGACCCTTCAAGAATCCTCTAAACGAGGTATTCTTTTTTTTTTTTAAAGCAGTGTTTACTGAGAGGACCGAGAATCTCCCAAATGGTGAGGGGACCTGAGGGTGTTGCCCAAGATGTAGTCTTTTATTATTATGGTCATTGTGTCCTGTTGAGGCGTGATTATAGCACAACCAAACCATATTTTAGCACTTTCTTTAGTTTAGAAACTTTTGCATGTTTTTAGTTTTGTGTAGCAGCCTTTGAGCACTCACTTTTTTCTACAGGATATGAACATTGCTTTTGCTAAGATCATAATCAATTTTCCAGAATATTCAAATATCAAATTTATATCCTAATGCAGAGAGCAAATACTACTTTGTAAATCTCCATGTTATTTGGGTTTATGTATATTTGGCCCCAAATTCCCTTTTTCCTGTTTGCCTCATTGAAAATGCATGCTGATTAAAAGTATCAGATTAATCGGATACTTTGTTGCAGAGTACAGTATTGTATCTCAGGTAGAGAAAATAATAAGGAAATCGATGGAAATACTCGTTTAAAAATATAAATTGTGTTAAAATATAAAGGGAATGTGATTTTATATTTTCATCAATAATATGAGAGACTTTTCTCTAAGGATTGCACATTTGTAACACTTAATCAAAATTAAAAACAGAAAATACAGAGTGCAGGAAGAAAATGTATACAAATTTTAAGAATAGCAAAAGCTGTATCAAATTACGATACTGTTTTATTTTCTAAAATTTTTAAGATTTATTATGCTTTCTCCCTTCTGAATAGCACTTAGGTACAGTGAATCTCAAGGTTCGGTTTTCTAAGAAAGATATAGGTCTGGAATCTCAACAAGTTTCAATTTAGGTAGAATAAAACATTCAGAATTTATGTAAGAAACACTGTAGTTGTCAATTTTGAAGGCAGAATTATCACATGTATTCCATCGTATTAAAGGGAAAAGGAGTTATCATTGGAGAAGTATACTATTGTTAAAAAAAAATCAGTACCTGCATAATGAACATTTGTGGCCTAACTCTGAGGTGTAACAATTTTTAAAGTAAAAAAATTAAAAAATAGAATTAACAAAAAAAGTCAGTTGCATGTTTTAAAGCTTTCATTTATATATTTTTTTAATTATTTATTTTAGTTTTTTTCTAATGTGGGTACAATTCAGAGTTTGACGTAAAAACATTGATTATGCAAGGTCCCTGGTTGATGAGTTATGTGCCTCCCTTCCTTAGCAGTAACCCTCCACTGCCAATCTCACCCCTCTCCTAAACAATTTTCCAATACTGACAATCACTTTCGTACAGCACTATAAGTGATCAAGTTCAGCTCATGAGGGACAACATAAGGAACTCTGTGGCTTGTTTATGTGATAAATCACTGGACATGACGTACCTCATATCCATCAAACGTTCTGCAAAATCTTTCTATCTGTCTTTTTTTAATGGCTACATCATATTCCTCTGTGTATATACCACATTTATTTTTTTCCATTCCAGCTTTGATGGGCAACAAGATTGGTACCATGTCTTATTGCAATTGTGATTACAGCTGAAAAAAACATACTGGTGCAGGTATCTTTTTGTTAAAATGATTTGCATTCTTCATGTGTATTCTCGACAGGGGAATAACTGAGGCCCATGGTAGGTCAATATCTTGGCCCTTAACAACCACCACACTGTTTTCCAAAGATATTGAAATACTTTTCAGTCTACATGCAGTGTAGAAGCATTTATTTCTTCCCAAATCCTGACCTGCATCTGTTATTTTTTGTTTTATTAATGATGGCCAGTCTTCCAGGGGGGTATGCGGTGTTTCAAAGTGGTTTCATTTGCATGTCTTTGATGATGAGTGAGGCTGAGAAATTTTCCTGTGTCTGCTGGTTGCCCGTATCTCTTCTTATGAAAAGTGTCCAATCACGGATTTTACACACTCTTCAAAGAGAAGGTTTGCCTGATTTTTCTCAGTGTTTGAGTTTCTTTTACATCCTAGATGTTATGCCTTTTTCTGATATATAGGTGGAGCATCGTTTTTCCAATCTGTTGGCTGTTGCCCTGCAATTCTTTTGTTTTGCAGAAGTATATTAATTTGAAGAGATCCCAATAAGCCAACTTACTTCTTAAGGCATGGGTATTTAAGGCCCTGAAGAGGAATTAGCTTCCGGTTCCAGTTTCGCTAATGGTGTCTCCTGCGTTTTCTAAGATTATTATAATTTGGTGTTTTACATTTAGGTCTTTGATCCATTTAGAGTTAATGTGTATGGTGATAGATAGGGGTCCAGTTTCAATCTTGTGCATGTTGTCAGCCTTTTCCCAGCACCATTTACTGAACATATTCTCTATTATCAAGTGGTGTGTCCTATGGGTCTATTCTTGTACCAATACCAGACTGTGTTGATTACTGTAAACTTATAGTAATGTTTGATGTCTGGAACTGCGATAGCTCCTGCCTTCTTTCTTTTGATACGATTCTTTTGACTCTTCTTGATTGTTTATGGCTTCATATGCATTCCTTTTTTTTTTTTTTTGAATTGGAGTCTCACTCTGTCGCCCAAACTGGAGTGCAGTGGCTGCTCCCGGGTACTTCAGCCTCGACCTGCTGGGCTCCGGTGATCCTTCCCGCCTCACCCTTCCAAGTAGCATGAATGACAGGCATGAGCTAGCACGTCGGCTGAGTTTTTGATTTATAGTAGAGATGAGGTCTCGCTGCCCAGGTGGCTCTCGAACCCGCAGGCTCAGGCAATCCACTCACCACAGACTCCCAAAGGCACGGATTACAGGCTGTGCCACCGAGGTCTGCTCATATGAATTCGTTGTTGTAATTTCCAGGTCTGAGAAGAATGATTTTCAATTAATGGTTATTTCATTGAACATGGAGATTGCCCAGAAGTCTAATTTTTACATTAAAGAGGTAAACAAAGTCAAGGAAACAAGCATGTCCAATTGTCATATATGACATCAGCCTCAGAATTTGGCATCATAATGGGAGGGACCTTGACTATTGAACAATCCTTAGGCTTCAAGGGTTTGTGTACAGTGGTCTGCCAAATGTGGTAGACATGTGGATTTTATTCCCAAGGAGCGAATAAAACCATGTATGCTCACACATATCCAAAAACTTCTCCAAGGATAAGTGACTATTCAAGAATCCACTAAACGAGGTATTCTTTATTTTTTTTTGTAAAGCAGCATTTATTGAGAGGACAGAGAAACTCCCACATTGGGAGGGGAACTGAGTGGGTTGCCCATGAGGAAGTGTTTTATTATAATGGTCACCAAATCCTGTCGGTGCTTGGTTATAGTACAACCACATACTATTTAAGCACTTTCTTTAGTTTAGAAACTTTTGGTTGTTTTTAGTATTATGTAACCTCCTTTGAACTGTTTTTCTATCAGGATTTGAAAATCGCTTTAGCTAAGATCATCGTCAATTTTCCAGAATTTTCAATTACCTAAATTTTTATACTAGTGAGGAGCCCAAATACTTACTACTTTGTAAATTTCCATGTTATTTTGTTTTATGTATATTGGGCCCTAAATTCTCTTTTTTCTGTGTGCCTGATTTTAAATGCTTGGTGATTAAAAGTATCAGATTAATTGGATACCTTGTTGACAGGGTACAGCATTATGTCTTATGTAGAGAAAACACTAGGGGATTCAAAGGAAATACTCTTTAAAACATAAATTGGGTTAAAATATGAAGGGAATGTGATTTTATATGTCCCTCAAATATATAAGGGAAAATTTTCCCTAAGGATTGCACATCTGTAACATTTAATCAAAAGTAACAAGCAGAAAATACAGAATCCACCAAGACTATGAACACAAATTTTAAGAATGGAAAAAACTGTATTGAATTACGATACTGCAAAATTTTCTAAAATTTTCAAGATTTATTATGCATTCTGCCTTCTGAATAGCACTTAGTTACACTGAATCTCAAGATTCAGTTTTCTAAGAATGATACAGATCTGGAATCTCAAAAGGTTTCAATTTAGGCAGAACAAAACATTCAGAAATTATGTGAGACACTGTAGTGGTCAATTTTGAAGGCAGAATTATACAATATATTCTAACGTATTAAAAGGAAAAGGAGTTATCATTGGAGTGTTATACACTTCTTAAAATATCAATCCCTGCATAATGAACATTTCTAGGAACAACCCTGAAATGTAACCATTTTTAAAGTAAAATAATATAAAAAATAGGATAAAGAAGTCAGTTTCAGCTGGGGCTCGGTGGCTCAGCCTGTAATCCCGCGCCTTTGGGAGGCTAAGTTGAGTGGATTGCCTGAGCCCGGGGTTCGAGACCCGCCTGGGCAGCGAGACCTCATCTCTACAATAAACCAAAAAAATTAGCTGCACATGGTAGCGCGCGCCTGTAATTCCGGCTACTCGGAAGGCTGAGGCGGAAGGATCGCCGGAGCCCAGCAGGTCGAGGCTGCGGTGGCACTCCAGTCTGGGCGACAGAGTGAGACTCCAACTCAAAAAAAAAACAAACACGTCAGTTTCATGTTTTACAGCTTTCATTTATTTATTTATTTATTTATTTTATTTTAGTTTTTAAAAAACTGTGTGGTATAATTCAGGCTTAAATATACAAACATTGATTATGCGGGGACTCTCGTTGATGAGGTATTCCCCTCGCTTCCGTAGCAGTATCCCTCCACTGCCAATCTCACCCGTACCCCTAAAGAGGTTTTCACCACAACCAATCACTTCTTACAGCACTATAAGTGATCAAGTTTAGATCATGAGTGAGAACATATGGAACTCTGTTTATTTTTTCTGTGAAATATCACAGAAAATGACTTACCTCATATCCATCAAACGTTCTGCAAAATCCTTATATCTGTCCTTTTTTTATGCCTTCATGATATTCCACTGTGTATATACCACATTTATTTTATCCATTCCAGCTTTGATGGGCAACAGGGTTGTTAACATGATTTTGTAATTGTGATTAGAGCTGCAAAAAACATACTTGTGCAGGTATCTTTTCGGTAAAATGATTTGAGTTCCTCCAGGTATATTCTCTACAGGAGAATTAGTGACTCACATGGTAGGTCAATATCTTGTCCCTTTAGAAATATCCACACTGTTTTACAAAGATTTTACTCTGCTTTTCAGTCCACATGCTGTGTAGAGGCATTTATTTTCTCCCAAATCCTTACCCGCTTCTTTTATTATTTGTTTTATTAATGATTACAGTCTTACAGGTGGTATTTCAAAGTGGTCTCATTTGCAGTTCTTCGATGATGAGTGAGGCTGAGCAATTTTCATGTGTCTGCTGGCTGCCGGTAAGTCTTCTCATGAAAAGTGTCTAATCACGTATTTTGCACACTTTTCAAAGGGAATGTTTGTCTAATTTTTCTGAGTTATTGAGTTTTATATAGATCCTGGATGTTATGATTTTTACAGATACATAGTTGGAGAATCATTTTTCCCATTCTGTTGGCTGTATCCCTGCACTTCTGATGGTTTCTTTTGTTTTGCAGAAGAATATTAATTTGATGAGATCTTACTTGTCTACCTTACATTTTACGACATGGGTATTTAGGGTTCTGAAGAGGAATTAGTTTCCGATTCCAGTTTCCATAATGCTGTATCCCGTGTTTTCTAAGATTATTATAATTGGGTGTTTTACGTTTAGGTCTTTGATCCATTTATAGTTAATGTGTATGGTGATAGTTAGGGATCCTGTTTCAACCTTGTGCATGTGTTCAGCCTTTTCCCAGCAGCTATACTGAATATGTTCTCCATTACCCACTGGATCTTGGAGGTTTTTTCCAAGATGAGTTGTTTGAGAATTGAGTATTTCACTCTCTGTCCTGATTCATTGGCCTATGGACCTATTCTTATACCAATACCAGAGTGTGTTTATTACTATAAACAAATAGTAAAGTTTGAAGTCTGCAACAGTGATAGCTCCTGCTTTATTGATTTTGATAAGATTCTCTTGCCTGTTCTTGATTGTTTATAGTTTCATATAAATTCTTTTTTATTTTTATTTTGAGTTGGAGTCTCATTTTGTCGCCCAGTCTGGAGTGCAGTAGCCGCTCCCGGCCACGAAGCCTCGATCTTCTGGGCTCCGGCGATCCTTCTGCCTCAGCCTTCCAAGTAGCCTCATTTACAGGCATGTGCTACCACGCCCGTCTGATTTTTTCATTTATTGTAGAGATGATGTCTTCCTGCCCAGGCGGGTGTCGAATCCGCGGGCTCAGGCAATCTACTCACCTCAGTCTCCCAAAGGAGCGGGATTACAGGTTGAGCCACAGCGCCCTGCTCATATGAATACTTAATTGTAATTTCCAGGACTGAGGAGAATGATTTTCACTTAATGGTTATTTCATGGAATCTGTAGATAGCCTAAAGGGTAATTTTTACATTAAAGAGGTAAGCAAAGTCAGGGAAACAAGCATGTCAAATTGTCATTGATGACAGCAGCCTCAAAACTTTGACATCATACTGGGAGAGACCTTGACTGCTGAGCAATCCTTAGGCTTCAAGGGATTGTGAACAGTGCTCTGCCAAATGCGGTAGACATGGTGGATTTCATTCCCAAGAAGTGAAGAAAACCAAGTTTTCACACCTATCTAAGAACTTCTCCAGGGATAAGTGACCATTCAAGAATCCTCTAAACGGGGTAATTTTTTTTTTTGTAAAGCAAAATTTATTGAGAGGACAGAGAAACTCCCACACTGGGAGGGGACCTGAGGGGTTGCCCATGATGTAGTCTTTTATTATTGTTGTCACCGAATCCTGTTGGAGTTTGGTTATAGTACAACCACATAATATTCTACCACTTTTTTAGTTTGGAAACTTTGACTTTTTTTCAACATTATGTAACAACATTTGAGCCGCTTTTCTAACAGGATTTGAACATCTCTTTAGCTAAGATCATTCTCAATTTTCCAGAAATTTCAATTATCTAAATTTTTAACTAATGAGGAGCCGAAATTGTTACTACTTTGTAAATCTCCATGTTATTTTGGTTCATGGATATTGGGCCACAAATTCTCTTTTTTCTGTGTGCCTGATTGTAAATGCTTGGTGATTAAAAGTATCCGATGAATCGGATACTTTGTTGCGGAGTACAGCATTATGTCTTAGGTGGAGAAAATACTAGGGGATTCAGTGGAAATACTCTTTTAAAAATATAAATTGGGTTAAAATATGAAGGGAATGTGATTTTATATATCCTTCAAATAGATAAGGGAAACTTTTCTCTAAGGATTGAACATCTATATCATGTAATCAAAATTAGCAAGCAGAAAATACAGAGTGCACCAAGAAAATTTACACAAGTTTTAAGAATTAATAAAGCTGTATTAAATTACGATACTGTTTTATTTTCTAAAATGTTTAATATTTATTATGCATTCTCCTTCTGAATAGCACTTAGGTACACTGAATCTTCAGGTTCAGTTATCTACGAATGTTATAGATCTGGAATTTCAACAAGTTTCAATTCAGGCAGAATAAAATATTCAGAATTTATGTGAGAATCACTGTCGTTGTCAATTTTGAAGGCAGAATTATACCATGTATTCTAACGTATTAATATTATATTAATATTAATGTATTAAAAGGAAAATGAGTTATCATTGGAGTATTATACACTACTTTTAAAAAAATGCCTGCTTAATGAACATTTCTAGGCCCAACCCTGAATTGTAACCATTTTAAAAGTAAAAATATAAAAATTGAATAAACACATAAAGTCAGTTGCATGTTTTACAACTTTCATTTATTTATTTATTTACTTTAATTTTTAAAATATATGGAGTGTAATTCAGAGTTAGATATATAAACATTGTTTATGCAGGGTCCCTGGTTGATGAGGTATGCCCCTCCCTTCCTTCGCATTATCCCTCCACTGCCAATCTCATGCCTCCCCCTAAACAGTTTTCCACCACTGCCAATCACTTTCTTACTGTACTCAAAGTGATCAAGTTCAGCTCATGAGTGAGAACATATGGAACTCTGTTCTTTGTTTCCATGATAAATCACTGAAAGTGACCTACCTCATGTACATCAAACGTTCTGCCAAATCCTTAAACCGGTCCTTTTTTTATGGCTGCATCATATTCCACTGTTTATATACCACATTTATTTTATGCATTACAGCTTTGATGGGCAACAGGGTTGTTAACGTGTTTTTTTGTAATTGTGATTAGAGCTGCAAAAAACATACTTGTGCAGGTATGTTTTCGGTAAAATGATTTGAATTCCTCCAGGTATATTCTCTACAGGGGACTTACTGACTCACATGGTAGGTCAATATCTTGTCCCTATAGCAACCTCCACATACTTTTCCAAAGATGTTTCTCTACTTTGCAATCCACTTGCAGTGTAGAAGCATTTATTTTTTCCCAAATCCTTAACTGCCTCTGTGATTGTTTGTTTTATTAATGATTGCCAGTCTTACAGAAGGTATGTGGTATTTCAAAGTGGTCTCATTTGCATTTCTTTTTTGATATGTGAGGCTGTGCAATTTTCCTGTGTCTCCTGGTTGCACATATCTCTTCTTATGAAAAGTGTCTAATCACATATTTTGCACACTTTTCAAAGAGAATGTTTGTCTGATTTTTCTGAGTGATTGAGTTTCTTGTAGATCCTAGATGCTATGCGTTTTTACAGATATATAGTTGGAGAATGGTTTTTCCCATTCTGTTGGCTCTATCTCTTTGCCTCTGATGGTTTCTTTTGTTTTGCAGAAGAATATTAATTTGATGAGTTCCCACTTGTCTAACTTATTTTTTACGGCATGGGTATTTAGGGTTCTGAAGAGGAATTAGTTTCCGGTTCCAGTTTCCATAATGCTGTCTCCTGTGTTTCCTAAGATTATTATAATTTGGTGTTTTACGTTTAGGTTTTTGATCCTTTTAGAGTTACTATGTATGGTGATAGTTAGGGGTCCTGTTTCAATCTTGTGCATGTGTTCAGCCTTTTCCCAGTACCATTTACTAAATATATTCTCCATTACCCAGTGGATCTTGGAGGTTTTTTCCAAGATGAGTTGGTTGAGAATTTGAGTATTTCATTCTCAGTCCTAAATCATTGGCCTATGGACCTATTCTTGTACCAATACCAGGCTGTGTTGATTACTTTAAACATATAGTAAAGTTTGAAGTCTGCAACAGTCATAACCCCTGGTTTGTGTCTTTTGATAAGATATCTTTGGCTATTCTTGATTGTTTATGGTTTCATATAAGTTCTTTTTCTTTATTCATTTTTTGTTTTGAGTTGGCGTCTCACTCTGTCTCCCAGACTGGAGTGCAGTGGCCGCTCCTGGCCACCGAAGCCTCGATGTGCTGGGCTCCAGCGATCCTTTGGCTTCAGCCTTCCAATTAGCCTGAATGACTGTTATGCGCTTATTTTTGATTTATACTAGAGATGATGTCTCGCTGCCCATGCGGGTCTCGAACCCGCAGCCTCAGGCAATCCACTCACCTCAGCCTTCCAAAGGCACTGGATTACAGGCTGAGGCACGAGCCCGGCTCATATGACTTCTTTATTATAATTTCCAGGTCTGAGAAGAATGATGTTAACTTAATGGTTATTACATTGAATCTCTAGATTGCCTAAAAGGCTAATGTTTACATTAAAGAGGTTAGCAAAGTCAGGGAAACAAGCATGATAAATTGTCATTCATGACATCAGCCTCAAAACTTAGATATCATACTAGTACGGAACTTGACTACTGAGCAATCCTTTGGATTCAGGACTCGTGTACAGTGCTCTGCCAAATATGTTTGACATGGTGGATTTCATTGCGAAGAAGTGAAGGAAACCATGTTTTCACACCTATCCAAAAACTTATCCAGGTTTAAGTGACCATTCAAGAGTCTATTAAATGAGGTAGCTTTTTTTTTTGTAAAGCAGTATTTATTGAGAGGACAGAGAAACTCCCAAACTGGGAGAGGATCTGAGGGGGTTGCCCAGGAGGTAATCTTTTATTATTATGGTCACTGAATTCATTTTGAGCTTGGTTATAGCACAGCCATATACTATTTTACCACTTTCTTTAGTTTAGAAACTGTTGGCTGTTTTTACAATTATGTAACAGTCTTTGAGCCGTTTTTCTAACAGGATTTGAACATCACTTTAGCTAAGATCATCGTCAATTTTTCAGAATTTCCAATTATTTAAATTTTTATTCTATTGAGGAGCCCAAATACTTACTACTTTGTAAATCTCCATGTTATTCTGGTTTATTTATATTTGACCCCAAATTCTCTTTTTACTGTGTGCCTGAATTTAAATGGTTGGTGATTAAAAGTATCAGTTTAATCGGATACTTTGTTGCAGAGTACAGCATTGTGACTTAGGTAGAGAAAATACTAGGGGATTCAAAGGAAATACTCCTTTAAAAATATAAATTGGGTTAAAATACAAAGAGAATGTGATTTTATATTTCCTTCAAATGTATAAGCAAACATTTCTCAAAGGATTGCATATCTGTAACATTTAATCAAAATTAAAAAACGGAAAATACAGAGTGCAGCAAGAAAATGTACACACATTTTCGGAATGGAAAAATCTGTATTAAATTACGATAACATTTATTTTCTATATTTTTTGAGATTTATCATGCATTCTACCTTCAGAATAGCACTTAAGTACACTGAATCTCAAGGTTCAGTTATCTAAGAATGATATAGATGTGAAATCTCAACAAGTGTCATTTTAGGTGAATAAAACATTCAGAGTTATTGTGAGAAACACTGTAGTTGTCAATTTCATTGGAGTATTATACACTTCTTAAAAAATCGATCCATGCATAATGAACATTTCTAGACACAACCCTGAATTGTAACCAGTGTTAAAGTTAAAAAATAAAAATAAAAAATAGAATAAACTAATGAAGTCAGATGCATGTTTTGCAGCTTTCATGTATTTATTTATTTATTTATTTATTTATTTTAATTTTCAAAAAGATGTGGGGTACAATTCAGAGATAGTTATACAAACATTGATTATGCAGCATCCCTGGTTGATGAGGTATTCCCCTCGCTTCCTTAGTCGTATCCCTCCACTGCCAATCTCATCCCTCCCCCTAAACATTTTTCCACGACTACCAATCATTTTCTTACAAAACTATAAGTGATCAAGTTCAGCTCATGAGTGAGAACATAAGGAACTCTGTTCTTTGTTTCTGTGATAAATCACTGAAAGTGACCTACCTCATATCCACCAAACGTTCTGCAAAATCTTTGTATCTGTCGTTTTTTAATGGCTGCATAGTATTCCACTGTGTATATACCGCATTTATTTTATCCATTCCAGTTTCGATGAGAAACAAGGTTGGTAACATGTTTTTGCAATTGTGATTAAAGCTACAAAAAACATACTTGTGCAGGTATCTTTTCGATAAAATCATTTGAGTTCCTCCAGGTATATTCTCTACAGGGGAATTACTGACTCACACGGTAGGTCAATATCTTTTCCCTTTAGAAACCTCACAGTCTTTTCCAAATATGTTGCTCTACTTTTCAGTAGAGCATGTAGTGTAGAAGCATTTATTTTTTCCCAAATCCTTAACTGCCTCTGTTATTATTTCTTTTATTGATGATTGCCAGTCTTCAGATGGTATTTCAAAGTGGTCTCATTTGCATTTCTTTGATGATGAGTGAGGCTGACCAATTTTCATGTATCTGCTGGCTGCACATATCTCTTCTTATGAAAAGTGTGTAATCACATATTTTGCACACTTTTCAAAGGAAAAGTTTGTGTTTTTTCTGAGTTTTTGAGTTTCTTTTAGATCTTAGATGTTATGCTTTTTTACAGATATATAGATGGAGAATCGTTTTTCCCATTCTGTTAGCTGTATTTCTGCACTTTTGATGGTTTCTTGTCGGGGACCAGCCCCGGCCAAGGGTGGGTAAGGACCGCAACGGAGAATCCGGATGGAGAGAAAAAAACACTCAGAGGCAGTTTCTTCTGCGAACAGTCTGATCAGGACTGAAGCCAAATTTTATTCAAACTTCTTCCAACTTATATACCATATTTCATACCTTCCAGCAGTGTGGCAATCACTTGCTGGGGGCGTACAATTTCCATGATGTGTAATGTGGTTTACAAACTATGCCTCACAAGATTATCACAAGACTTTCATGTTCCAAGCACACAATTACTATTCCATGATGCATGACGTGCTGCCCACAATGTAACAGGTACACAAATTAATCAATAGTTTCACAAGATGTTTCCCATAACCCATTCATGTTATACTTTATGTTCTAAACTTCTTGATTAATTCTAAATTCTAATCAATCCAGTGAGCTAAACTCTGATTAACATTAAATCCAAAATTAATAACTTCTAATGATTCTTAACAATTAAGACTATCAACTTATTATTACCTTAATTTTATATTAATCTTCCATCCTTACTCAATTATATTTATCCTATTAACTTATGCCTATACTCTTATTATTGTAACTTTCTATGTTATAATCAAACACCACATTAAGTATTACTTAATCTTACACTATATCTATGAACTTATTTTTATTATACTTATAACCTACTGATTTTTAATATGCAATGCCCTAGAATCCTATACTAATTACCTGAAAACTTATCCTTAAACTAAAATCTTAACATTACTTTTATGAATTTCTCGTGTCGAAACTTTACTTCCTTATATACTTCATTACTTAACTCTTAACACTATGTATTATTCTAATTGAACCACTATCTTATTATAAACTCTTATAAACCTTATCACTAGCCTTAATTAATATCCAAACTACAAACTTACTCTTATCTTCTATAAAACTTAATATAACTGTAATTTAACCTAAAACCTAAATCTTATTTCCTGTTATGTGGAGGCTACCTGTGTCTGGGAACCTGTCACACTACTTTGGGACAATGGACTGTGCCGTTGCCATGACGATAGCTGGGGGCTGAAGTAAACTGAGAGTTTCAGCACATACAGAAACCAGGAAGGTTCTGCTTGACCTAAGGCAACATAACGAAACTATTATCACAATTATAATGTTTAATTTTAACCTAAGGGAAAACTTTCTAGCAAGAACAAAGGCTGACTAACCAGTTTACCAGGAAATAACAGCTAAAAAATATCTTGAGAAGGAAAAAACAGTTTAAGAAAAGAGGGAGAAATAGAAAATGATTCTGCTGTGAATCTCTTTTAATCATAGTTCAATTTTGTATATTACTGTTATAAACTTTATTATTATATAAGTACTGGTCTTTATTCATACGCCAATATTGTAGTGATCTCCTTGTGTCAGAGACAATATTCCAGATGGGCCCTTATAGGCCTACATACATGTAGCTATAGATGTTGGCTCCCAACAGTTTCTTTTGTATTACAGAAGAATATTAATTTGATGAGATCCCACTTGTCTAATTACTTTTTACGGCATGGGTATTTAGTGTTCTGAAGAGGAATAAGTTTCCGGTTCCTGTTTCAATAATGGCGTCTCCTGTGTTTTCTAAGATTATTATAATTTGTTGTTTTACGTTTAGGTCTTTGATCCATTTAGAGTTAATGGGTATGGTGATAGATAGGGGACCTCTTTTAATCTTGTGCATATGTTCAGCCTTTGCCCAGCACGCTTTACTGAATATGTTCTCCATTACCCTGTGGATCCTGAAGGGTTTTTTCAAGATTAGTTGGTTGAGAATTTGAGTGTTTCATTCTCTCTCCTGATCCATTGGCCTATGCCAGGCTGTGTAGATTACTGTAAACATATAGTAAAGGTTAAAATCTAAAACAATGATAGTTCCTGCTTTTGATTTTTATGATAAGATTCTTTTGGCTATTCTTGATTGTTTATGATTTCTTATGAATTCTTTTGTTTGTTTGTTTTTGTGTTTGAGTCTCACTCTGTCACTGAGACTGGAGTGTACTGGCTGCTCCCAGTCATCGCAGCCTCGATGTGCTGGGCTCCGATTTTTTGATTTATTATAGAGATGAGGTATTGCTGCACAGGCTGGTCTCGAACCCGCGGGCTCATCAATCCACTCACCTCAGCCTCCCAAAGGTGTGACTTTACAGGCTGAGCCACGGAGCACGGCTCATATGAATACTTTATTGCAATTTCCAGGTCTCAGAAGAATGTTTTTAGTTTAATGGTTATTTCATTGAATCTGTATATTGACAAAATAGCTAATTTTTACATTGAAAGATGTAAGTAAAGTCATGGAAACAAGCATGTCAAATTGTCATTTATGACATCAGCCTCAGAACTTTGACATCATAATGGGAGGGGCCTTGACTACTGAGCAATCCTTAGGCTTCAAGGGCTTGTGTACAGTGCTCTGCCAAATGCAGTAGACATGGTGGATTTCATTCCCAAGAAGTGAAAAAAACATGTGTTCACACCCATCCAAAATCTTCTCTAGGGATAAGTGACCATTAAGAATCCACTAAATGAGGTAGTCTCTTTTTTAAAAAAATTTTGGAATGCCGTATTTATTGAGGGGACATAGCAACTCCCATACTGGGAGGTGAAAATAGAGGGTCCCCCACGAGGTAGTCTTTTCTTATTATGGTCACCGAATCCTGTTGGAGCTTGGTTATACCAAAACCAGTTACTATTATAGCACTTTCTTTAGATTAGGAACTTTGGGATGTTTTTAATATTATGTAACAGCCTTTGAGCTGATTATCTAACAGGATATGATCACTGCTTTGGTTAAGATCATCGTCAATTTTGCAGAATTTTCAATTATCTAAATTTTTATACTAAAGCAGGGTTTATTGAGAGGACCGAGAAACTCCCAAACTGGGAGGGGACCTGTGGCTGTTACCCAAGAAGTAGTGTTTTATTATTATGGTCTTGGAGTCCTGTGGAGGATTCGTTATAGCCCACCCAAATAACATTTTAGCACTTTCTTTTATTTAGAAACTTTTGGATGTTTTGAGTATAGTGTAACAGGCTTTGAGCAGCTTTTCCTACAGGATGTGAACATTGCTTTTGCTAAGATCATAATCACTTTTCCAGAATTTTCAATCATCTAAATTTTTATACTAAGGCAGAGCCCAAATACTTACTACTTTGTGCATCTCCATGTTATTTTGTTTATATATATTGTGCCCCATATTCTCCATTTCTGTGTGCCTCATTGTAAATGCTTGGTGATTAAAAGTATCAGATTAATTGAATACTTTGTTGCAGAGTACAGCATTATGTCTTAGGTAGAGAAAATGTTGGGGGCTTAGGTGGAAATATTCTTCTAAAAATATAAAATGGGTTATAATATAAACGAACTGTGATTTTATATTTCTTGAAATAAATAACGAAAACTTTTCTCTAAGGATTGCACATCTGTAACATTTAATCAAAATTAACAAGAAAATTCAGAGTGCACCAAGAAAATGTACACAAATTTTATGAATGGGAAAACCTATATTAAATCACGATACTATTTCATTTTCAAAAATTTTGAAGATTTATTATGCATTCTGCCTTCTTAATACGACTAAGGTACACTGAATCTCAAGGTTCAGTTTCCTAAGAATGATATAGATCTGGAATGTCAACAAGTTTCAGTTTAGGCAGAATAAAACTTTCAGAATTCATGTGATAAACAGTGTAGTTGTCAACATTGAAGGCAGAGGTATACCATGTATTCCAACATATTAAAGGGAAAAGAAGTTATCATTGGAGTATTATAGAATTCGCAAAAAAATCAATCCCTGTGTAATAAACATTTCTAGGTCCAAGCCTCAATTGTAACGATTTTTAAAATTAAAAAAATAAAAAATAAAATAAACAAAGTCAGTTGCATGTTGTACAGCTTTCATTTATTTTTTTAATTATTCATTTATTTAAAAAAAATATGGGGAACAATTCAGAGTTAGATATATGTTGGGAGCCAGCCGTGGAGGCCTGCCTGAGTGTTAGGGATTCAGGCAGGCTGTGGACCCTGAGACCACCAGGTTGGTTCTGGAGCTGAAGGCCCGCTCCCTCCTCCTTTCCTTGTTGTTTAGCATTACCCACTGGTAGGGATTTTGACAATCTAAGCATGAAGTTCTGAGAATATGACAGGCATGGCTGACTAGGGATCCAATGTTCCCGTTTCTCACAGACTGCGGTTTCGGCTATGAACTTAACACAGTTGAAACTCAGATCACATTTGGGAGCCTTATACATGATACAAGCTTCTTTATAAGATTTAAAAATATATTTGTAGAATTAGCATATGCATTTAGAGAGCTGTTTCCAGCGTTAGATGGTTATCTAGGGTTACCAGAAATGGCCCAGCATGAACTTTGGGCTGGGCCACATTCCTAAGGGCCCAGAGTCCATTTTGGACTGAGCCACATTCTTTAGGAATTGGTCTGACCTATAACTAAGAGTTTTTTATAGTACAGGTTAAGTTAGCACAGAATAGAAAGGTATTAGGATTTAAGTCAGTCATTAGGTGTTGGGAATGCATAAGTTTCAGAAGTTATTGATTATTAGGATTTTATGATATTAAAACTGTTGTATTGATTTTGAGGAATGTAAAACAAGCATAAGGAACACTGAGATAATTTTGGGATTGTCCTTCCTCATGCTTGGGGAAAACGCCTGGTGGGGAGAGATGCCCCCGACCCACCTGGCTTTGTGTTCATGTAAAACTCTTGTGATTTGATTAAGATTGTCCTTTCTCATGCTAAGGAAAACGCCTGGTGGGTGAGGATGCCCTCCATCCACCTGGCCTTGTGTTCATGTAAAACTCTTGTGATTTGATTGGGGTCATCCTTCCTCATTCCTAAGGAAACGCCTGTTGAGTGGGGGACACCCCTCACCTACATGGCTTTGTGCCCACGTGAAAGTCTTGTGATTTAACATGTGAAAGTTTGGGATAAAAGACTCATGACTGGTCCCAATAAACGACTTCTGCTCATTTCACTGAACAGTTGTCCACTTTCTTTCTTTCTCTTTCTTCCTCTTTATATCTATGCCTCCATCTTGCTTTCTTTTAATATCTATCCCTACTACAGAATCGGCTTCTGCACTAGACAGAGTCCAGTCTCTTTCTTTCCCCTTCTATTCTCCCAGAATATTCGCCGACGCTGCCCCACCTTCCAGGGACCTTCTAAATCTCTTTTGGGGGGCTGGTCCCCATAGATATACAAACATTAATTATGCAGGGTCCCTGGTTGATGAGTTATCCCCCTCCCTTCTTTAGCAGTATCCCTCCAATGCCAATCTCACCCTCCCCTAAACTGTTTTCCACTACTGCCAATCACTTGCTTACAGCACTATGAGTGATCAAGTTCAGCTCATGAGTGAAAACATATGGAACTCTGTTCTTTGTTTCTGTGATAAATCACTGAAAATGACTACCTCATATCCTTCAAACGTTCTGCAAAATCCTTCTATTCGTACTTATTTATGGCTACATAATATTCTAGTGAGTATATACCACATGTATTTTATCCTTTCCAGCTTTGATGGACAACATGGTCCGTACCATGTTTTATTGGTATTGTGATTAGAGCTGTAAAAACATGCTCGTGCAGGTATCTTTTTGGTAAAATGATTTGAGTTCATGAAGCTATATTCTTGACAGTGGAATTATTGAGTCACATGGTAGGCCAATATCTTGTCCCTTTACAAACCATCGCACTGTTTGCAAAGATGTTGCTCTACTTTTCCGTCCACGTGCAGTGTAGAAGCTTTTATTTCTTCCCAAATCCTTATTGCATCTGTTATTATTTGTATTCTTAATGATGGCCAGTCTTACAGGAGGTATATGGTGTTTCAAAGTGGTTTCATTTGCATTTCTTTGATGATGAGTGAGACTGAGCAATTTTCATGTGTCTGCTGGCTGCCCATATATCTTCTCAGGCAAAGTGTCTAATCAAGTATATTGGACACTTTTCAAAGGGAAAGTTTGTCTGATTTTTCTGAGTGTTAGGGTTTATTGTAGATGCTGGATGTTCTGCCTTTTTACAGATATATAGGTGGAGAATAGTTTTCCTCATTCTGTTGGCTGTATTCCTGCTCTTCTGATGGGTTCTTTAGTTTTGCAGAAGTATATTACTTTGATGAGGTCGCACTTATGTAACTTACTCCTTAAGGCATGTGTATTTAGGGCTCCGAAGAGGAATAAGTTTCCAGTTCCAGTTTCCCTAACGGTCTCTCCTGTGTTTTGTAAGATTATTATAATTTGGTGTTTTACGTTTAGGTCTTTGGTCCATTTAGAGTTAATGTGTATGGTGATAGATATAGGTCCTGTTTCAATCTTGTTTATGTTGTCACCCTTTTCCCAGCATCATTTACTGAATATGTTCTCCATTAACCAGTGGGTCTCGGAGGTTTTTTTAAAGATGAGTAGATTGAGAATTTCAGGATTTCATTCTCTGTTCTGATTCCTTGGCCTATGGACCTATTCTTGTACCAATACCAGGCTGTGTTGATTATTGTAAACAGGTAGTGAAGTTTGTAGTTTGGAACTGTGAAAGCTCCTGCTTTGTTCCTTTTCATAAGATTCTTTTGGCAATTCATGATTGTTTGTAGTTTCTTATGAAATCTTTATTGCAATTTCCAGGTATGAGAAGAATAAGGTTAACTTAAGGGTTATTTCATTGACTCTGTAGATTGACTAAAAGGCTCATTATTACACTAAAAGGGGTAAGTAAAGTCACGGAAGCATGCATGTCAAATTGTCATTCATGACATCAGCCTCAGAACTTTGACATCATAATGGGAGGGACTTTTACTACTGAGCAATCCTTAGGCGTCAAGCACTTGTGTACCGTTCTCTGCCAAATTCAGTAGACATGGTGGATCTCATTCCCAAGAAGTGAAGGGAACCATGTATTCACACCTATCCAAAAATTTCTCCAGGGATAAGTGATTATTCAAGAATCCTATAAGCGAAGTTGTTTTTTTTTTTTTTTTTAAGCAGTGTTTATTGAGAGTATTGAGAAACTCCCAAACTGGAGGGGAAATGTGGGGGTTACCCAAGAGTTAGTGTTTTATTATTATGGTCACTGAATCCTGTTGAGGCATCGTTATAGCACAACCAAATAATATTTTAGCACTTTCTTTAGTTTAGAACCTTTTGCCTGTTTTGAGTATTATGTGACAGCCTTTGAGCAATTTTCCTACAGGATTGAACATTGCTTTTGCCAAGATCATAATCTCTTTTCCAGAATTTTCAATTATCTAAATTTTTATACTAATGCAGAGCCCAAATCCTTACTACTTTGTACATTTCCATGCGATTTTTGATTATATATATTGGCCTCCAAATTCTCTTTTTTCTGTTTGCCTCATTGTAAATGTTTGGTGATTAAAAGTATTCAGAATAATCGGGCACTTTTTTGCAGAGTACAGCATTATGTCTAAAGTAGAGAAAATACGAGGGGATTCAATGGAAATATTCTTTTAAAAAACAAATTGGGTTAAAATATAAAAGGAATGTGATTTTATGTTTCCTTCAAATAAGAAGGGAAACTTTTCTCTAAGGATTGCATATCTGTAACATTTAATCAAAATTAACACGCAGAAAATACAGAGTTCACCAAGAAAATATCCACAAATTTTAATAATGGAAAAAACTGTGTTAAATCACGATCATGTTTTAATTTCTAAAATTTTAAATATTTATTTTGCATTCTGCCTTCTGAATAGCACTTAGCTGCACTGAATCAAGGTTCAATATTCTAAGAATGATATGGATCTTTAATCTTAACAAGTTTCCATTTAGGCAGAATAAAACATTCAGAATTTATGTGAGAAACACTGTAGTTGTCAGTTTTGAAGGCAGAATTATACTATGTATTACAACGTATTAAAGGGACAAGGAGTTATCCTAGGAGTATTATACAATTCATAAAAAATCAATACCTGCATAATGAACATTTCTAGGTCCAACCTTGAACTGTAACCATTTTTAAAGTAAAACGAAATAAAAAATAGAATACATACATAAAGTCAGTTGCATGTTTTACAGCTTTCAGTTATTTATTTATTTATTTTAATGTTAAAAAATGTGTGGTACAATTCAGAGTCATATATAAAAACATTAATTATGCAGGGTCATTGGTTGATGAGGTATGCCCCTCCCTTCCTTAGCAGTATCTCCCCACTGCCAATCTCACCCCTCCTTCTAAACAGGTTTCCACTACTGCCAATCACTTGCTTACAGCAGTATGCGTTATCAAGTTCAGATCATGAGTGAGAACATATGGAAGCCTGTTCCTTGATTCTGTGATAAATCACTGAAAATGACATACCTCATATCCATCAAACGTCCTGCAAAATCCTTATATCTGTCCTTTTTTATGGCTACATAATATTCTAGTGAGTATATACCACATTTATTTTATCTTTTCCAGCTGTGATGGAAAACATGATTTGTACGATGTTTTATTGCTATTGTTATGAGAGCTGCAAAAACATGCTCGTGAAGACATCTTTTTGGTAAAATGATTTGAGTTCATCCAGGTATATTCTCCAACAGTGGAATTACTGAGTCACATGATAGGTCAATATCTTGTCCCTTTACAAGCCATCACACTGTTTTCCAAAGATGTTGCTCTACTTTTCCATCAACATGCAGTGCAGAATCATTTATTCCTTCCCAAATCCTTGCTTGCATCTGTTATCATTTGTATTATTAATGATGGCCAGTGTTACAGGAGATACGTGGTGTTTCAAAGTGGTTTCTTTTGCATTTCTTTGACGATAAGTGAGGCTGAGAAATTTTCATGTGTCTACTGGCTGCCCATATCTCTTCTTATGAAAAGTGTCTAATCACGTATATTGCACACTTTTCAAAGGGAAAGTTTGTCTGATTTTTCTGAGTGTTAGGGTTTATGTAGATCCTGGATGTTCTGCCTTTTTACAAATATATAGGTGGAGAATTGTTTTCTTCATTCTGTTGGCATATTCCTGCTCTTCTGATGGGTCTTTAGTTTTGCAAAAGTATATTACTTTGCAAAGGTCACACTTATCTAACTTACTCCTTAAGGCATGTGTATTTAGGGCCCTGAAGAGGAATAAATTTCCAGTTCCAGTTTCCCTAACGGTGTCTCCTGCGTTTTGTAAAATTATTATAATTTGGTGTTTTACGTTTAGGTCTTTGGTCCATTTAGAGTTAATGTGTATGGTGATAGATATAGGTCCTGTTTCAATCTTGTTCATGTTGTCATCCTTTTCCCAGCACCATTTACTGAATATGTTCTCCATTAACCAGTGGATCTCGGAGGTTTTTTCATAGATGAGTAGGTTGAGAATATCAGGATTTCATTCTCTCTCCCGATCCATTGGCCTATGGACCTATTCTTGTTCCAATACCAGACTTGTTGATTACTATAAAAATGTAGTAAAGTTTATAGTCTGGAATTGCAATAGCTCCTGCTTTGTTTCTTTTCATAAGATTCTTTTGGCTATTCGTGATTGTTTATGGTTTCTTATGAATTCTTTATTACAGGTCTGAGAAGAATGATGTTAACATAATGGTTATTTCATTGAATCTGTAGATTGACTAAAAGGCTAATTTTTACAATAAAAGAGGTAAGCGAAGTCAAGGAAACAAGCATGTCAAATTATCATTCATGACATGAGCCTCAGAACTTTGACATCATAATGGGAGGGACACTTACTACTGAGCAATCCTTAAGCATCAAGCACATGTGTACAGTTCTCTGCCAAATGCGGTAGACATGGTGGATTGCGTTCCCAAGAAGCGAAGGGAACCATGTGTTCACACCTATCCAAAAATTTTTCCAGGGATAAGTGATCATTCAAGAATCCTATAAGCAATTTTTTTTTTTTTTTAAGCAGTGTTTATTGAGAGTATCGAGAAACTCCCAAACTGGGAGGGGAAAGTGGGGGTTACCCAAGAGTTAGTGTTTTATTATTATGGTCACGGAGTTCTTCTGAGGTGTCGTTATAGCACAACCAAATAATATTTTAGCACTTTCTTTAGTTTACAACCTTTTCATGTTTTGAGTATTATGTAACAGCCATTGAGCAATTTTCCTACAGGACTTGGACATTGCTTTTGCCAAGATCATAATTTCTTTTCCAGAATTTTTAATTATATAAATTTTCATACTAATGCAGAACCTAAACTCTCACTACTTTGTACATCTCCATGCTATTTTTGATTATATATTTTGGCCTCCAAATTCTCTATTCTCTGTGTGTCTCATTGTAAATTTTTGGTGATTAAAAGTATTCAGATAATTCGGACACTTTTTTTTGTAGAGTACAGCATTATGTCTTAGAGAAAATACAAGGGGATTCAATGGAAATATTCTTTTACAAATATAAATTCCGTTAAAATATAAAGGGAATGTGATTTTATATTTCCTTCAAATACGTAAGGGAAACTTTCCTCTAAGGATTGCACTTCTGTAACATTTCATCAAAATTAAAGTGTAGAAAATACAGAGTGCACCAAGAAAATGTACACGAATTTTAATAATTGAAAAAACTGTGTTAAATAGCAATTCTGTTTTATTTTCTAAAATTGTTAATATTTATTTTGCATTCTGCCTTCTGAATACAACTTAGGTACACTGAATCTCAAGGTTCAGTTTTCTAAGAAAGATATAGATCTGGAATCTTAACAAGTTTCAATTTAGGCAGAATAAAACATTCAGAATTTATGTGGTAAACGATGTAGTTGTCAACTTTTAAGGCAGACTTATACCATGTATTCCACCGTATTAAAGGGAAAAGTAGATAGCATTGGAGTACTATATAATTCTTAAAAAATCAATCCCTGCATAATGAACACTTCAAGGTTCATCCCTTAATTGTAACCATTTTTAAAGTAAAAATGTTAAAAAATAGAATAAACAAATAAAATCAGTTTCATGTTTTACTCCGTTCATTTATTGATTTATTTACTTATATATTTTAATTTTTTAAAAATGTTGGGTACAATTCAGAGTTAGATATAAAAACATTAATTATGCAGGTTCCCTGGTTGATGAGGTATGTCCCTCCCTTCCTTAGCAGTATCCCTCCACTGCCAATCTCACCCCTCCCCTAAACAGTTTTCCGCAACTGCCAATCACTTGCTTACAACACTATGAGAGATGAAGTTCAATTTATGAATGAGAGCATATGGAACTCTGTTTTTTTTCTGTAATAAATTACTGAAAATGACCTACCTAATATCCATCAAACATTCTGCAAAATCCTTCTATCTGTCCTTTTTTATGTCTACATAATATTCTACTGAGTATACACCACATTTATTTTATCCTATCCAGCTTTGAAGGGCAACATGGTTCGTACCATGTTTTATTGCAATTGTGATTAGAACTGCAAAAAACATACTCGTGCAGGTATTTTTCTGGTAAAATGATTTGAGTTCATCGAGGTATATTCTCAACAGGGGAATTCATGGGTCACATTGTAGGTCAATATCTTGTCCGTTTAAAAACCACCACACAGTTTTCCAAATATTTTCTCTACTTTTCAGTCCACATGCAGTGTAGAAGCATTTATTTCTTCCCAAATCCTTACCTGCATCTGTTATTGTTTGTTTTATTAATGATGGCCTGTCTTACAGGGGGTATGTGGTATTTCAAAGTAGTTTCATATGCATTCCTTTGATGATGAGTAAGTGTGAGCAATTTTCATGTGTCTGCTGGCTGCCCGTATCTCTTCTTATGAAAAGTGTCCACTCATGTATTTTGCACACTTTTCAAAGGGAAAGTTTGTCTGATTATTCTGAGTGTTAGTGTTTCTTGTAGATACTAGATGTTATGCCTTTTTGTAGATATATAGGTAGATAATCGTGTTCCACATTCTATTGGCTGTATCCCTGCTCTTCTGATGGTTTCTTTTGTTTTGCTAAAGTATATTAATTTGATGAGATCCCACTTATCTAACTTACTTCTTTAGGCATGAGTATTTAGGGCTCTGAAAAGGAATTAATTTCCTGTTCCAGTTTCCTAATGGTGTCCCCTGCGTTTTGTAAGATTATTGTAATTTGATGTTTTATGTTTAGGTCTTTGATCCATTTAGAGTTAATGCATATGGCGATAGATATGAGTCCTGTGTCATTCTTGTGCATGTTGTAAGCCTTTTCCCAGCACCCTTTACTGAATATGTTCTCCATTAACCAGTTGATCTTGGAGGTTTTTTCAAAAATTTGTTGTTTGTGAATTTGAGGATTTCATTCTCTGTCCTTATCCATTGACCTATGGACCTATTCTTGTACCAATACTAGGCTGTGTTGATTACTGTAAACTTATAGTAAAGTTTGTACTCTAGAATTGCTATAGCTCCTGCTTTGTTTCATTTCATAAGATTCTTTTGGCCATTCGTGGCTGTTTATGGTTTCTTATGAATTCTTTATTGCAATTTCCAGGTCTGAGAAGAATGATGTTAACTTAATGGTTATTTCATTGAATCTGTAGATAGACTAAAAGGCTAATTTTTACAATAAAAGAGGTAAGTAAAGTCAAGGAAACAAGCATGTCAAATTGTCATTCATGACATCAGCCTCAGAACTTTGACATAATAATGAGAGCGACCTTGACTACTGAGCAATCCTTAGGCTTCAAGCTCTTGTGTACAGTGCTCTACCAAATGCGGTAGACATGGTGGATTTCATTTCCAAGAAGTAAAGGGAACCATGTGTTCACCACTTTCCAAAAATTTCCCCAGGGATAAGTGATCATTCAAGAATCCTCTAAACGAGGTAGTCTTTTATTTTTTAAACAGTATTTATTGAGAGGACCGAGAAACTCCCTAATTTGGTGGGGGACTGTGGGGTTACCCAAGAGGTAGTGTTTTATTATTATGGTCATGAAGTCCTATTGAGGCTATGTTACAGCACAACCAAATAATATTTTGGCATTTCCTTTAGTTTAGAAACTTTTGGATGTTTTCAGTATTGTGTAACAGCCTTTGAGCAGTTTTTCAAACAGGATTTGAACCTTATATTTGCTAAGATCATGATCACTTTTCCAGAATTTACAATTATCTAAATTTTTATACTAATGCACAGCCCAAATTCTTACTACTTTGTACATCTCCATGTTATTATGGATTATATATATTGGGTCCCAAATGCTCTTTTTTCTGTGTGCCTCATTGTAAATGCTTGCTGATTAAAAGTATCAGAATAATCGGACACTTTCTTGGAGAGTGCAGCATTATGTCTTAGGTAGAGAAAATACTAGGAAATTCCATGGATATATTCTTTTAAAAATATAATTTGGTTTAAAATATGAAGGGAGTGTGATTTTATATTTCCTTCAAATATGTAAGGGAAACTTTTCTCTAAGGATTGCACATCTGTAACATTTAATCAAAATTAACAAGCAGAAATACAGAGTGCACCAAGGAAATGTACACAAATTTTAGAATGAAAAAAGCTGTATTAAATCATGATACTGTTAATTTTCTAAAGTTTTTAAGATTTATTATGCATTCTGCCTCCTGCATAGCACTTAGGTACACTGAATCTCAAGGTTCAGTTTTCTAACAATGATATATCTGGTAACTTAACAAGTTTCAATAAAGGCAGAATAAAACATTCAGAATAATTGTGAGAAACACTGTAGTTGTCAGTTGTGAAGGCAGAATTATACCATGTATTTCCACGGATTAAAGAGAAAAAGAGTTATCATTGGAGTATTGTACCATTTTTAAAATTCAATCCCTGATTAATGAACATTTCTAGGCTCCACCATGAATTGTAAACATATTTAATGTAAAAAAATCATAATTAGAATGTATAAATAAAGTCAGATGCATGTTTTATTGCTTTCATTTATTCATTTATTTAAATAATTTATTTTAATTTTTTAAAAAATGTGGGGTACAATTCAGAGTTAGATATACAAGCAATGATTCTGCAGGGTCCCTGGTTGATGAGGTATGCCCCTCTCTTCCTTAGCAGTATCCCTCCACTATCAATCTCACCCTCCCCGTAAACAGTTTTCCACTTCTGCCAATCACTTGCTTACAGCAAAATCAGTGATCAAGTTCAGCTCATGAGTTAGACCATATGGACCTCTGTTCTTTGTTTCTGTGATAAATCACTGAAAATAACCTACCTCATATCCATCTAACGTTCTGCAAAATCCTTCTATCTGTCCTTTTTTTATGGATACATAATATTCTACTGAGTAGATACCACATTTATTTTATCCTTTCCAGCTTTGATAGGCAACATGGTTCCTACCAGGTTTTATTGTAATTGTGATGAGAGCTGCAAAAAATATACTCGTGTAGCTCTTTTTTGGTAAAATGATTTGAGTTCCTCCAGGTATATTCTCGATAGGGGAATTATTGAGTTACATCGTAGGTCAATATCTTTTCCTTTACAAACTAAAGATGTTTTCCAAAGATGTTCTACTTTTCAGTCCACATGCAGTGTAGAGTATTTATTTCTTCCCAAATCCTTACCTGCATCAGTTATTGTTTGTTTTATTAATGACGGTCTGTCTTACAGGGGGTATGTGGTATTTCAAAGTGGTTTCATTTTCATTTCCTTGATGATGAGTGAGGCTGAGCAATTTTCATGTGTCTGTTGGTTGCTCGTATCTCTTCTTATGAAAAGGGTCCAATCACGTATTTTTTACACTTTTCAAAGTGAATGTTTCTCTGATTTTTCTGAGTGTTTGTGTTTCTTTAAGATCCTAGATTTTATGCCATTTTAAATATACATAGGTGGTGAATTATTTTTACCATTTTGTTGGCTGTATCCCTCCTCTTCTGATGGTTTTTTTTCTTTTGCGAAAGTATATTAATTTGTTTGGATCCAACTTGTCAAACTTACTACTAAAGGCATGGGTATTTAGGGCTCTGAACAGGAATTAGTTTCTGGTTCCAGTTTCCCTAATGGTGTCTCCAGCGTTTTCTAAGATGATTATAATTGTCGTTTTACGTTTAGGTCTTTGATCCATTGAGAGTTAATGTGTATGGTGATAGATAGGGGTCTTGTTTGAATCCTGGGATGTTGTCAACCTTTCTCAGAACCATTTACTGAATATGTTCTCCATTAACCAGTGTGTCTTGGAGGTTTTTTCAAAGATGAGTTGGTTGAGAACTTGACTATTTCATTCTCTGTCCTGATCCTTTGGCCTATGGATATATTCTGGTACCAATACAAGGCTGTGTTGATTACTGTAAATATAAGTAAAGTTTGAAGTCTGAAACTGCGATAGCTCTTGTTTCTTTTCATTAGATTTTTCTGGCTATTCATGTTTGTTTATGGTTTCATATGAATTCTTTATTGCAATTTCCAGGTCTGAGAAGAATGATGTTAACTTAATGGTTATTGCATTGAATTTTTAGATTGACTAAAAGGCTAATTTTTACATTTAAATAGGTAAGTAAAGTGAGGGAAACAAGTATGTAAAATTGTAATTTATGACATCAGACTCATAATTTGACATCATAATGGGAGGGACCTTGACGTTGAGCAATCCTTAAGCTTCAAGCACTTGTATACATTGCTCTGCCAATGTGGTAGATATGGTGTATTTCCTTCCCAGGAAATGAAGAGAACCATGTGTTCACACCTATCCAAAAATTTCTCAAGGGATAAATGACCATTCAAGAATCCTCTAAATGAGGTAGTCTTTTTTAAAAAAAACAAAAACAACAACAACAAAACAGTGCTTTTTTAGAGGACCAGGTAACTCCCAAACTGGGAGGGCCCTGAGGGGCTTGCCCAAGATGTAGTGTTTTATTATTATGGTCACGGAGTCCTGTTGAGGCTTAGTTATAGCAGAACCAAAATTTTTTAAGCTGTTTCTTTAATTTAGAAACTTTTTGATGTTTTTAGTATTATGTAACTAGCCTTTAAGCAGTTTTTCCTACAGGATTTGAATATTTCTTTTGCTAAGATCATAATCAATTTTCCAGAATTTTCAATTGTCTAAATTTTTATACTAATGCAGTGCCCAAATACTTACTACTTTGTAAATCTCCATATTATTTTGGTCTATATATATGGTTCCCCAAATTCTCTTTTTTGTGTGTGTCTTATTTTAAGTGGTTGGTAATTAAAAGTATCAGATTAATCGGATACTTGGTTGAAGAGTGCAGCATTATGTCTTAAGTAGAGAAAATACCAGATAATTCAATGGAAATACTCTTTTAAAAATATATTGGGTTAAATTATAAAGGGAATGTGATTTTATAGTTCCTTCAAATATATAATGAAAACGTCTCTCTAAGGATTGCACATCTGTAATATTTAATCAAAATTACAGGCAGAAAATGCAGAGTGCATCAAGAAAATGTATACAAATTAAATTATGATATTGTTTTATTTTCTAAAATTTTTAAAATTTAATATGGGAATTGGAGTCTTGTCTGCTGGGTTACAGAAATTCTCCTGGAGGCAGAGATGGTGACGAGGCAATCTGGTCCATGTAACCCTCTGCAAAGGAGAACTGCAGGGGTCTCTGGCTCTCTCCCCGGGGACTGCAGACCTCAACATCGCAGCCTGCTCTTCATACCGAGCTAGGCTGTTGCAACTGCTGGGGCATCGCAGCGGTCTGGACAGCCACTGCAGCACAGACACAGCAGCTGCTGCCACTGCTGCCATGTCCTCCATGGAGGCCACATGAGCCAGAGGCAATCCACGACTTCAGTCCTTGAAGCCCCTGCAAGTACAATCTGCTGGTATCACTGCCACCTCTCCTATGACCGAGACATCCTACCTGCTGTGGGTCCCCTCACGTGTGCCCTGAGGCATGCTTTCATCTTCATCTCTGCCCAGTTCCTGTCTGGCCTCACCCGCTCTGGGGCGAGTAGCTGAGATAGCACCATTTGCTGGCGATTCAAGGTAATAACACTGAAACGGGAGAAACAAGCTTGAAAAACAGACACAGACCACAGTGGTGAACGGAGGGTGATCTGAACTGTTCCTCACAGCAGAACAGGGGAAACTGACCCTAACTGCAAACTAATTTACCAGCTTGAAAAGAAAGTTAGAAATCAGAGCTGAAAGGACATTGGACATAAATGAAAATCTCAGAGTGTGTTTAATTAGTTCTGTTAATTTAATGACTTAATTCTATTCCAACTGTATTTTTTTCCTTTTTTTCTCTTCCTTTTCTTCTCTTTTCTTCTCTCTGTAAACCATATATTTGTATAGAGGAACAGCACACCAACACGGTGTTTGGTTAGCTTGTATATTAGCATCATTATAGGTTTTTTTTTTGTATGGGAGTTGGTTAGTCTGTGGCTGTAGTCTATTGCTTTTATCTGTTTCAGTATAGGTCTCTCTATCCATTTGTTGGCACAATTGTTTGTTTCCCCCTTAGTCCTCTATCTCTCCACCTCCCTCTTCAAACCACAGTCTGTGCCATTCTCTTCCCTCTGTTAACCACCTTTTATTTCAGGGAGTAAACCTACAGCCCCACTGCAAACACAGATTCCAAGGCAGTGGGAAGTGGGTCCCAGATTATCCATACACCAGCCAGCGAATACCAGAACCTGCAGATAGATTTTGAATCACAGCTCCCCCCTTAAGTGAATCTCAAAACTGCAAAAAAGACCACCCAACCTACAGTGCAACTCCAGAATTGAACAAAGTAAGAGGTGATATATAAAGAATAGGAGACTGAACAAACAGAAGTAAAATCAATCCCTCTACCCATGCATAACAGAATTAAAGAAGATGGTAACGTGGAGGGAAGGAAAAAGTAGGGAGGGGGAAAAAACACACAAAGGAAGAAAAACCAAAAGAAGAATATAGGTCTCACACAGACCCCTGGAGATCAGACGCTGAGAAAACAGATTAGGCCACAGAATGACTGGTCACATGCAACAAACCCAGACATCAAAACATTAATAGAGAGAATTAAAAAAATTGAGGAGAGACAATAGGAAGGAGCTGATGTCAGAAATAACAGCAGCAAAGAATACTATGATGGAAATAAATAACAAACTAATAAGCATGGAAAGCAGAATTAACCAGGCAGAAGAAAGAATCTCAGAGCTCGAAGACCAAAACACAGAACTAACCCAAATTGTCAAAATCATAAAAAAGAAGTTCAAAAAGACAGAACAAAACCTGAAAGAGATGAATGACCATTTCAAGAGATCAAACCTAAAAGTAATTGGGCTTCCTGAGGCAGAGAGAGAAACAGAAGCCACACTGGAACAAATATTTCATGAAATCATTCAAGAAAATTTCCCTCATCTCATCGAGGATGAAAAAATTCAAACACAAGAGATTCAGAGAACCTCTGGAAGACAACAAATGAGAAGATCAACTCCCAGATACATAATAATTCGCCTAAACAAAGTAGCTATAAAAGAAAAAATCCTAAAGGCAGCAAGAGAAAAAGGCCAGACTACCTACCAGGGAGGACCAATTAGAATAGCAGCAGATTTATCCATAGAAACACTTCAGGCTAGGAGAACCTAGAGCCCTATCTTCAAAGTTCTAAAAGATAAACAATTTCAACCAAGAATAACCTACCCAGCCACACTAAGCTTTGTTAGTTAGGGAGAATTGAAATCTTTCCCAGATATCCAAACCCTAAGAACCTACACTGCCACCAGACCATCTCTACAAGAAACACTTAAGAAAGTACTGAACCAAGAAGAAAAAGAAAAAAGAACAACAACATTCTTCACAAGAGTACAGGCAAAAGATTAAAAACACACATGGGCCAACTCCAAAAAGCCAAAGAAAGACAACAAATAAACAGGAACAACTCTGTAAGAACCTTTTGAAAGTGATCAACTCTTGCATTTCAATTATGAATCTAAATGTGAATGGACTAAATGCAACACTGAAAAGACATAGAATGGCAAAATGGATGAAACATCATCAAGCAACAATCTATTGCCTTCAAGAGACTCATCTCACTAGAAAGGACACCCACAGACTCAAGGTAAGAGGATGGGAAACAAACTTTCAGGCGAACGGAATACAAAAGATAGGAGGAGTAACGATCTTAATTTCAGACAAAATACCCTTCAAGCTATTAAGAGGCCAAAAAGATACAGAAGACCACTACATAATGATAAAAGGCTCAATCCATTGACAAGAAATATCTATCCTAGCTGGGCTCAGTGGCTCAGCCTGTAATCCTGTGCTATTGGGAGGTTGAGGTGAGTGGATTGCCTGAGCCCACAGGTTCGAGACCCACCTGGGCAGCGAGACCTCATCTCTACAATAAATCAAAAAAATCAGCCGGGCATGGTAGCACATGCCTGTAATTCCAGCTACTGGGAAGGCTGAGGTAGAAGGATCACCAGCAGGTCGAGGCTGCGGTGGCTGGGAGCGGTCACTGCACTCCAGTCTGGGTGACAGAGTGAGACTCCAACTCAAAAAATAAGTAAATAAATAAATAAATAAAAGAAATATCTATCCTAAACATATATGCACCCAAGATAGGTGCGCCAACTTTCATAAAGCAACTTCTAGGAAAACTAAAGAAAGATATTGACTCTAACACCATCATAACTGGGGACTTTAACACCCCACCCTCAACCCTAAACAGATCATCAGGAAAAAATATGAGCAAGGAGATCCGGAACCTCAATGCGACTTTGGACCAAATGGACTTACTTGGTCTACAGAACCCTCCCTCCAAAGACCACAGAATACACATTCCACTCATCACCACATGGAACATATTCTAAGATTGACCTCATAATTGTCCATAAATCAAGCACAAGCAAATTTAAAAGGACTGAAATTCTACCACGCACCTTCTGGGACCACAGTGGAATAAAAATAAACATTGACACCAGCAAAATTCCCCCCAAATCCACAAAGACATGGACACTAAACAGCATGATGCTAAACAACTCCTGGGTCAATGATGAAATCGAAACAGAGATCAAAAGATACCTGGAAACAAATGAAAATGAAGAAACATCTTACCAAATTCTCTGGGATGCCTTGAAAGCTATAGTAAGAGGGGAATCTATATCCCTACTAACACACATTAAGAAAATGGAAGGAACACAAATTAAAAACCTAACAAGCCAGCTGAAGCTGAAAAAGCAAGACCAGAAAAACCCTAATTTCAGCAGAAGAATCCAGATCACCAAACTAAAAGCCCAAATCCAGGACATAGAAGACAAAAAGATAATCCAAAAAATCACTGAAACAAAAAGCTGATTCTTCAAAAGGATAAACAAGATTGATGGACCCCTTGGTAGAATGACCAAGAAAAAACGAGAGAAAAAACCAAATAAGCACAATCAGAAACACAAAAGATGAAGTCACATATGACACTGAAGAAATGCAAAAGATCATTAGAGACTACTACATACAGCTGTATGGAAACAAACTTGAAAGCCTTAAGGAAATGGAGGACTTTCTGACATCATAGAATCTACCTAGGTTAGAACAAGAAGAAATTGAGACCCTTAATAGACCAATAACAACCAAGGAAATCGACTACGTAATAAGAAAACTTCCCACAAAAAAACACAAAACAAAACAAAACCCTGGTCCAGATGGGTTTCCAGCAGAATTCGACAAGACATTTAAGGAGGAGCTGATACCAATCCTACTGAAGGTATTTCAAGCGATTGAAAAAGATGGAACTCTCCTCAAATCATTTTACAAAGCCAACATCACATTGATACCCAAGCCACATAAAGATCCAACAAAGAAAGAGAACTACAGGCCAATATCTTTGATGCACATAGATGCTAAAATTCTCAACAAGATCCTAGCAAACCGAATTCAGCAATACATCCCAAAAATCATCCATCATGACCAAGTAGGCTTCATTCCTGGGAGGCAAGACTGGTTCAACATTCATAAAACCATAAATGTAATTAAATTCATCAACAGATGTCAAAACAAAAACCACATGATTATATCATTAGATGCAGAAAAAGCTTTTGACAAAAATCCAGCACTGCTTCTTGATAAAAACCCTTGAACATTTAGGCAAAGGGGAACATACCTCAAAATAGTAAAAGCCATCTATGAGAAACCCACAGCCAGCAAACTGCTAAATGGACAAGAATTGAAACCATTTCCCCTGAAAATTGGAACAAGACAAGGATGCCCAATCTCACCCCTCCTGTTCAACATCGTATTGGAAGTCCTGGCTCGAGCAGTCAGAGAAGAGGTGGCAATCAGGGGAATCCAAATAGGAAAAGAGGAAGTCAAATTATCTCTCTTTGAAGATGATATGATTGTGTATCTTGAAAACCCAAGAGAATCTGTCAAAAACTCCTTACACTGATAAAGGCCTTTGGCAAAATGTCAGGATACAAAATAAATATACAAAAGACAATCGCATTTCTCTACACCAATAATAATCAAACAGAAACCCAAATAAAAAACACAATAGCCACAAAAAAATGAAATACCTTGGCATCTTTCTAATCAGAGACGTGAAAGACCTTTACAATGAAAATTACAAAACACTGTTCTAAATATCAAAGAAGACACAAACATGTGGAAAAATATCCCATGCTCATGGATTGGAAGAATCAACATTGTGAAGTTGTCCATCTTACCTAAGGCAATCTACAAACTCAATGCAATACCCATCAAATTACCAGCAACATTCTTCTCAGACCTAGAAAAAACAACACAGGAATTTATATGGAAACACAAACTTCCAAGAATAGCCAGAACAATCCTCAGCAAAAAAAAAATAGCAAAGCAGGTGGTATCACGTAACCAGTCTTCAAACTTTACTATAAAGCTACAATCATCAAAACAGCTTGGTATTGGTATAGGAACAGGCATATAGATTAATGGAATAGAATTAAGATTCCAGAAGCAAAATCTCAATTTCTCAACCAACTCATCTTCGACAAAGCCTCCACCAACTACCACTGGGGAGAGGAGAACCTATTCAGTAAATGGTGCTGGGAAACTGGCTGACCACATGTAGAAGATTGAAACAGGA
>JAPVLO010001614.1:0-101521 GCA_027257055.1 Cephalopachus bancanus | reverse complement strand
GGTAGCGTGCACCTGTAATTCCGGCTACTCGGAAGGCTGAAGCGGAAGGATCGCCGGAGCCCAGCAGGTGGAGGCTGCAGTGGCCGGGAGTGACCACCTCACTCCAGTCTGGGTGACAAAGTGAGACTCCAACTCAAAAAAAAAAAATTGTCATGTAACCCGGGCGCAATGGCTCACACTGTAATCCAGCACTTTGGGAGGCTGAGGCGAGAGGATTACCTGAGTCCAGGGGTTTGAGACCAGCCTGAGCAACTTGGTGAGACCTCGTCTGTACAATAAATCAAAAAATTAGCCAGGTGTGATGGTACACACCTATGGTTCCAGCTACTTGGAAGGCGAGGGAGAAGGATTGCCTGAGCCCAGCAGGTCAAGGCTGCGGTGGCCGTGAGTGTGCCACTGCACTCCGGCCCGGGCAATGGAGTGAGACTCCAACTCAAAAGAGTCTTGTTTTTGTTTTTGTTTTTGAGTTGGATCTCACTCTGTCGCCCAGACTGGAGTGCAGTGGCCGCTCCCGGCTACTGCAGCCTCGACCTGCTGGGCTGCAGCAATCCTTCTGCTCAGTCTTCCAAGTAGCCGGAATTACAGGCACGCGCTACCACACCCGGCTGATTTTTTGATTTATTGTAGAGATGAGGTCTCGCTGCCCAGGCGGGTCTCCAACCTGCGGGCTCAGGCAATCCACTCACCTCAGCCTCCCAAAGCGCGGGATTACAGGCTGAGCCACCGAGCCCGGATCAAAAGAGTCTTGTAATAAAATATTAGTTTTCTTCACACAGGTCTTGCCAATCTTCATTAGATTTATTTCTAGGAGCCAGGTGGAGTGGCTCACACCCGTAATACCTGTATCTTGGGAAGCCAAGGCGAGAGAATTGCCTGAGCCTTGGGGTTTGAGACCAGCCTGGGCAACTTGGTAAGACCCTGTCTCTACAGTAAATCAAGAAAAATTAGCCTGGTGTAGTTCTAGCTACTTGGAAGGCTGAGGTGGGAGGATCACCTGAGCCCAGCAGGTTGAGGCTGTGGTGTCCGTGAATGTGCCACTGTGCTCCAGCCTGGGTGACAGGGTGAGACTCCAACTCAAGGAATTGGTCAGGCACAGTGGCTTATGCCTGAAATCCCAGCATTTTGGGAGGCCAAGGTGGAAGGATTGCTGGAGTCCAAGAATTCAAGACCAGCCTGGGCAACATAGGGAGACCTCATCTCTACTACTACTACTACTACTACTACTAATAATAATAATAATAATAACAACAATAATAAATAAAAATAAACATGGACTTGAATTAATTTCCATGTAGTGATCTTATAGTTATTTATCTTGCTGAAGTCTCTTGTTTAATTAATTTGCTTGTGGATTTTTTTGTTTTGACATAACTTTTCTAAGTTGACAGTTATGTCATTTTTAAATGAGTGTTGCTTTTTCTTTTCCCACATTCTTTCTCTTTCTTGCTCTGCTGTGCTGGCTCAGACTCTAGTATGGTGCTAAACAGAAATGGTGATCATGGACATCCCTGTCTTGTTTGTTTTTATTTTATTGGTGTTTTCTACACATTATGCTGTAAGAAGTACTGTTTCTAATTTTAGAGGGAGCACATCTAATGCTTCACCACTAAGAGTGATTTTTGGCTACAGTTTTTGAAAGATACTCTGCTGGGTTAAGGAAGATTCCTTCCATTTCTAATGGCCAAGGCTTTGGTTCCTAGATTGCATGTGTGTTGAATTTTATCCTACGCTTTTCTGCATTTACTAAGATGATTATACTTTTCTCCTTTGATATATGATTGAGGTAAATTACATTTAAAGATTTTTCTGATGTTAAATTTCCTTTGTATTCCTAGGTTAAATCCAACTTTGTCACGACGGGTTATCTTTTTTAGACACTGCTGGATTTTATGTGTGGTGCCAATTATCTATTGCTGTATAATAAACCAACCCTCAACTCAGTGGCTAAAAACAACAACAACTCAAAATTCTGTGGGTGGGCAATTTGGGCTGGCTCAGCTGGCAGTTCTTCTGGGAGTCTCACTTAGACTCAAGTATGTGTCTGCAATTGTCTGGTGGCCTGGTGACCAAGGATGGTCCTACTGACAGCTGCCGCTGGCAGCTGCCAGTTGCAATACCTTCATTCTCACCACCATGGCCTCTCAAGAGGCCAGTGGAGACTTGTTCAGATGGAAGTGGCATCTGAAGGGGGCAAGAATGGAAGCTTTAAGGTTCCTTGAGACTTAGGCTCAACAATCACTTAATGGCACTTCTGTGACATTGTATTCATCACAGTAAGTCACAGGCCAGCCGAGAGTCAAAGAGTGAAGAAATAGTATCCTTCAAGCCGGGCTCGGTGGCTCAGCCTGTAATTCTGCGCCTTTGGGAGGCTGAGGTGAGTGGATTGCCTGAGCCCGTGGGTTCGAGACCCACCTGGGCAGCGAAACCTCATCTCTACAATAAATCAAAAAATCAGCCGGGCGTGGTAGCGTGTGCCTGTAATTGCGGCTACTTGGAAGGCTGAGGCGGAAGGATCGCTGGAGCCCAGGAGGCGAGGCTGCGATGGCTGGGAGCGGCCACTGTACTCCAGTCTGGGAGACCGAGTGAGACTCCAACTCAAAAAAAAAAGAAATAGTATCCTTCTTAATGGAGGAAACTGCAAATAATTTGTGACTGTTTAAAATCTACTACAGCCGGGCTTGGTGGCTCAGCCTGTAATCCCATGCCTTTGGGAGGCTGAGGTGAGTGGATTGCCTGAGCCCGTGGGTTCGAGACCCACCTGGGCAGCAAGACCTCATCGCTACAATAAATAAAAAAATCAGCTGGGCATGGTAATGCATGCCTGTAATTCCAGCTACTTGGAGGTCTGAGGCGGAAGGATCGCCGGAGCCTAGAGGTCGAGGCTGCGGTGGCCGGGGTTAGCCACTGCACTCCAGTCTGGGTGACAGAGTGAGACTCCAACTCAAAAAATAAAATAAAATAAAATCTACTACACTTGTTTTTTGTTTTTTTTTCTCACTCCATTGCCCAGGCTGGACTGCAATGGCACGATCATGAGACTTACTGCAGCCTTGAACTCCTGAGCTCAGGCAATCCTTCTGCCTCAGCCTCTCCCAAGTAGCTAGAATTACAGGCATGCACCATCAAGCCTGGCTAATTTTTTTTATTTTTGTAGAGACTAGGTCTCACGATGTTGCCTAGGCTGGTTTCAAACTCCTGGGCTCAAGCGATTCTCCTGCCTCAGCCTTCCAAAGTACTGGGATTACGACGTGAGCCAATGCATCCAGCCTTGTTTGAATTTTTCTACTTAGGTTCATAAGAGAGATTGTCCTTTTTCATGCTGTCTGTGTATAGTTTTAGAACCAAGGTTATATTTGCCTTATAGAAAGAATTGAAGAGTGTTTTTTTTTGTGTAGTTATTTATACTCTGGGAGAGTTTGTATAACATTTCAATGAAATCTCTTCCTTAGCTGGGCTCGGTGGCTCAGCCTGTAATCCCGCGCCTTTGGGAGGCTGAGATGAGTGGATTGCCTGAGCCCGCGGGTTCAAGACCCGCCTGGGCAGCGAGACCTCATCTCTACAATAAATCAAAAAAATCAGCCGGGCGTGGTAGCGCGTGCCTGTAATTCCGGCTACTTGGAAGACTGAGGCGGAAGGATCGCCGGAGCCCAGTAGGTTGAGGCTGTGGTGGCCGGAAGCGGCCACTGCACTCCAGTCTGGGCAACAGAGTGAGACTCCAACTCAAAAAAAAAAAAAAAAAAAAGAAATCTCTTCCTTAAAAGATCTGTCCTTTGCCTGTAAACTGTTTTGGTCTGGTGTTTTTGTTTTGTTCATAGGAAGATTAACTACTGATTCCGTTTCTTTAATAGGACCGCTCAGACTTTCTATTTCTTCTTGACTCAGTTTTGGTAAGTTTTATTATTTTTTTTTGTAAGCATTTGTCTATTTCTTTTGCATTTTCAAAATTCTTGGCATGAATAATTTGAAGGTAGTATTCTTTGATCTTTTCAATCACTGCTCCTTCAACAGTGATTCATTCTAATTTGACTTGTACATTCTCTCTTTTTCTTATCAGAGGTTTGCTTTTTTTATTTGCCTGTTCCTAAAAAACAAGTCTTGGCCTTAACTATCCTCCCTATTTTATTACTTTATTTCTGCTTTTATCTTTATTATATGCTTTCTTCTGTTTTCTTTGGGTTTGTTCTATTGTTTGTTTGTTTGTTTTTCTTTTTTTCCAAGTTGGAGTCTCACTCTGTCACCCAGACTGGAGTGCAGTGGCACGCTCCCGGCCACCGCAGCCTCGACCTGCTGGGCTCCGGCGATCCTTCCGCCTCAGCCTTCCAAGTACCTGGAACTACAGGCTTGCGCTACCACACCCAGCTAATTTTTGATTTACTGTAGAAATGAGTTCTCACCAAGTTGCCCAGGCGGGTCTAAACAGGCGGGCTCAGGCAATCCACTCACCTCAGCCTCCCAAAGCGCGGGATTACAGGCTGAGTCACTGAGCCCTGCTGTTCTATTGTTATTTTTCTAACTTTTTAAGTAGCATAGTTCATTAATTTTTAGCTTTTTTTTTTTTTGAGTTGGAGTCTCACTCTTGTCACTCAGGTTGGAGTGCAGTGGCATGCTCACAGCCACCACAGCCTCCACCTGCTGGGTTTAGGCAATCCTTCCTCCTCAGCCTTCCAGGTAGCAGGAACTACAGACACATGCCACCACACCGGCTAGTTTTTGTGATTTTTATTATAGAGATGAGGTCTTACCAAGTTTTCCAGGCTGGTCTCGAACCCATGGGCTCAGGCAATCCCCTCACCTCGGCCTCCCAAAGTGCTGGGATTACAGGCTTGAGTCACCGCACCCAGCCAATTTTCAACTTTAAAATATTTTCAATATAAGCATTTTAAGGCTATAAATTGTTATTAAAATATCAGTTTGGGGCAACCCTCTTGGGTCTCCTCCCATGTAGGAGTTTTTTTTTTTTTTTTTTTTTTTTTGAGTTGGAGTCTCGCTGTCACCCAGACTGGAGTGCAGTGGTGCGTTCCTGGCCACCGCAGCCTCGACCTGCTGGGCTCCGGCGATCCTTCCTCCTCAGCCTTCCAAATAGCTGGAACTACAGGCGCGCTTCCACACCTGGCTAATTTTTGATTTATTGTAGAGATGAGGTCTTGCCAAGTTGCCTGAGCGGGTCTTGAACCTGTGGGTTCAAGCAATCCACTCACCTTGGCCTCCCAAAGTGCTGAGATTACAGACTGAGCCACCAAGCCTGCCCAGGAGTTTTTTTTTTTAAGTGAGAAAGCAGGAGGATTCTGCTTTCTCACTTAAAAAAAAAACAGTTTGGCCATCTCCACAAGTTTTGTTCTGTGCTTTCACTACTGTTTAGTTACAAAATATCTTTTAATTTCCATTATGATATCTTCTTTGACCTGTACATTTACTTAGAAAACTTTAAAAGTTTATAAATCTAAGTTTAATTCTTTTCAATTAGACTTTTTTTTTTAAGTTGGGATCTCCCTCTGTCTCCCAGGCTGGAGTGCAATGGCACAGTCACGGCTCACTGCAGCCTCAACTCCCCGAGCTTAGGTGATCCTTCCATCTCAGTCTCTGGAGCAGCTGGGACTACAGGTGTGCACCACCACACTGGCTAATTTTTTTTTATTTTGTAGCAATGAGGACTCGCTATGTTTCCTAGACTGGTCTTGAACTCCTGGACTCAAGCAATCCTCCTGCCTCAGACTCCCAAAGTGCTGGGATTACAGGCAAGAGCCACTGCACTGGGCTTAAAACATTTTTTGAGCCAGGCTCGGTGATTCAGCCTGTATTCCCAGCACTTTAGGAGGCTGAGGCGAGTAGATTGCCTGAACCCGCGGGTTCGAGACCAGCCCAGGTAACTTGGCAAGACCTCATCTCTATAATAATTAAAGAAAAAAAAATTAGTTGGGTGTGGTAGCGCATGCCTGTAGTTCTGGCTACTTGGAAGACTGAGGTGGAAGGATCGCCGGAGCCCAGCAGGTTGACGCTGGGGTGACTGTGAGTGTGCCACTGCTCTCCAGCCTGGGTGACAGAGTGAGACTCCAACTCAAAAAAAAAAAAAAATGTTTTTTTGACGGACACATACACATAGAAAAAAACACATAAAACATATATATTCACAGTGTAATGACTAATTAGGAAGCAAACAACTTCGTTATCACTCATGTTAAAAAAATAAATAAAGATCCCCAAAACTCAGAAGGCCCTTGTGTTCTTCCTTATTCATAATTTTCTCTGTGGCAAGGATGACCACGATTTTGGTTTTTGAGACAGACTTTATAGGTTTACCACCTATATATGTATCTCTACAGAATGATTTTACCTGTTTCAAACTTTATATGAATGCGATCATTCTGCTTTATACATGTTTTGCTTTGATTCTTTCATTCAACATGTTTGTGAGACTCATCTATACTGGGTTTTTTTTTTTGAGTTGGAGTCTCACTCTGTCGCCCAGACTGGAGTGCAGTGGCCGCTCCCGGCCACCGCAGCCTCGATCTGCTGGGCTCCAGCAATCCTTCCGCCTCAGCCTTCCACGTAGCTGGAACTACAGGTGTGCACTACCACGCCCGGCTAATTTTTTGATTTATTGTAGAGATGAGGTCTCGCCTGCCCAGGCGGGTCTCGAACCCACGGGCTCAGGCAATCTACTCACCTCAGCCTCCCAAAGGCGCGGGATTACAGGCTGAGCCTCCAAGCCCTGCTTATATTGTTAAGTGAGCTGTGGTTTGTTAATTTTGATTTATTTTTTAACTTGTGATCAGGTCTCACTCTGTCACCCAGGCTGGAGAGCAGTGGTGCGATCCCAGCTCATCATAGCATAAACCTCAAGGGCCTACGTGATCCCTTTGCCTCAGCCTTCTGAGTAGCTGGAACTACCACACGCACCACTATTCCTGGCTAATTTTTGTGTTTTTCGTAGAGATGAGGTTCCAACTATGTTGCCCAGGCTGCTCTGGAATCCCACTGCTCATGGCCACTGCAGCCTTGACCTGTTGGGCTCAGGCAATCCTTCCGCCTTAACCTTCCACGTAGTTGGAACTACAGGCATGCGCCACCATGCCCAGCTAATTTTTTGACTTATTGTAGAGATGAGGTCTCACCAAATTGCCCAGGCTGGTCTCGAACCCTCAGGCTCAGGCAATCCACGCACCTCGGCCTCCCAAAGTGCTGGGATTGCAGGCTGAGCCACCAAGCCCAGCCTGTTGAATAGTATTTCAGTGTATAAATACATTACATATACTTTATCCAGTCTACTGAAGAAGGACTTCTGGTTCATTTGCTATGATCTCTATAATGGAGATTATTTGAAATGTGTAGAGATGTGCCTTACAGCCTAATACATAGCCAGTTTTTGAACTGCTCCCTGTAGGCTTGAGAAAAAACTAGTCTCTGAAGGCTGGGCGTGGTCTGTGAATATTTCTCCTCCCTATTGCCTTAAACCCAGACTGCTCAGTTTTTTTTAGTATCTGCTTGGCCTCTATAAGTTGAGTTTGTCATCTCTGGAAACCACTCAAGATAAATCTTTTCTCAGACATTTTCTATATTAAGAAAGCCTGGGCTTGAACCACAACAGAGTAATGAACACTAAATAGCAGGAATAACTTCCCAATTATTTCAAGTGCACTATCCCAGATATGGGTAGCAGAGAGGGCGGAAGGCCTGACTTTGAAGCAGGGCCAAGCTGTAGGAAAGCAAAGAGCAGGAGGTGGGGATGTGCATGAAGCCTGCTTTTGTGTGAGTACTCTCAACATGATTCTAGGGTCAGAATTCCTGTCATCCATCTGCGGGCCCTTTGGACCACTCCTCAGCCACTGGCATGCTGTCCAAGTCTGTATCCATGAGTGACATCAACTGCCTCTTGGACTGCTCGAATCCAGATAGTGAGTAAAGTGGGGAGGCAAGCAGTGGTGCCCCCTTCTCCTGTCTCATCACCACTCCTCAGAGCCAGCTGCTCAGGGTCCAGAAGTCCTGGATCACATCTAGCCACACGACCCTGCCCCTCTGCCTCCCAAACGCCTTTATTGAAACGAGTGGTATGAATTCTGGACTTTGGAATTCGGAGACTCTACAACAAATGAAGAAGGACATAGGACACAGTGGGGTTCTCCAGCATCTCCTGTCACCAGATGGAGGACAGTTACCTGCGATGTACCTTGTCCTCAAGATGGAATACTGGGAGCTCTAGGTGAAACCTCTGCCCTCCTCACTCACCAGAAACAGAACTGATACATCCAGCTCCCAGCCCCTCTCTCCACATAGCCCTGGTGCTAGTGCCCCTGGCTCTTGAGTCCTTCTATTCTGCTCTGATCAGACCCCGCCCCCCTCCCCGCTCCCCAGTGCCCGCCCTCAGGAATGGCGTCAAATGCACCTGCAGCTTGGGAACCTGATCCAGGTGAAGCGGGTGGGGGAGGAAGCTCTGGGCGCCTTTGTCTGGCTTTAGCTAGACACTTCTCCTCTCCTTTTGTGTTGGCAGGGAATTTATTCCGGTCCTCTGCCACTGACCTCAGGAAAAGGTGAGTCTGGGGGACCCGGCGCTCTTTAAAGGCCTAGATAGGGGAAAAACAGCAGGTCTGAGCCATTGTTTTGTAGCCCTGAGGGTCTGTTTCCCAAATCATTGTTCCCCTTAACATTGCTGATGGAAGACCTCCAAATATCCTTCCCTGAGCTGTGTAGAATTTGCCCTCTTTTCTTAGGTAAGGAGGCTCAGCAGGTTTCTGGTAGCCACATGGGGTCGGGGAGAAATTAGGGAAAGAAAAGGTGCATCCAAGGCCACAGAATGTCCGCTGAATAAAAGAGTAGGAGCCGCTTGCTGTTGTCAGTGATGTGAAGGTGCGAGGGCAGATGGGCTGGTGGACAGTCTCAGTGAGAAAGTGACCAAGGATCATGGATCCACTTTGGATGGCTCCAATAACAGACCAATGGGGAGTGGCCCCATGAAGAGCTGGGCAACAGTGGCAAGAGCTCCCAGCAGAGAGGGCAGGGCCTGGGGGTTCAGGAATGGAGATGATGGCTGGGAGGTTTCAACAACTATGTAAATAAGCACGCACAATCAACACCTGTTTATTTGGCTGCTGTGGCTGAAGCCTGATTAGAGTGGGTCAGCCCTCTAGACAGTGTGGGTGTGTGAGCAAGTGATGGTCCCTTTAAGATAACAGGCTCTGATTTGTGGTCCTGAAAATCTCTAGCTGACACATCCTCCTGGCTCTGGGTTTGGGATTAGCTCATGGGATGGGGCTGATGAAATCCCAGGAAATTCAGTCCTTATTGGCTCCAGGCCCAGAGGCCCTTTCCAAACAGCAGAGAGGGTCGCACACAGGGCTCTTGTTCAGAGAGGAGTAAATGCCCCCCTGGAGAGCCCCCACCCCATACCACTTCCGTTGGGGAGTAGCTTGACAGAAGACTGCACCCTCCCATACTGAGCCTGGATTAGATGGGAAGGAGGAGTCTGCATTTATCTGGGAGGAGCCTGGGGCTTTCCTCCTAAATAGAGGAGCCTGGGAAACCGAAGTGTCCACATCCAGGAAGTTTAGGAGGTCAGACTGGGGGCTTGTGTCTCTCACTCCCAGTCCTTCCTTTCTGCCTTGTCCCTTCCCTTAGGGTCTTGCCCTCATGTCTCTCTTCTCAGTCTGTTGCTCATGGTCCCTCCATCCACCACCTCTCAGGGAGCATCTTTTTCCTCTTTTCCACCCTGTGGCCACCCCCTCATGTCTCTTTTTCTCTCTGCAGCTGTAGCCAGCTGGAAGGGCATTCAGGTACCTGGGCAGGCTCCTCCCTGCGACGGACCTTCAGCTTCCTCTTGGGCATGACCGGCAAGGCCAAGGTAGGAGTCAGCGGGGGAAGAAGGAGGCCTGAACCCACTGCTTTCCCCAGTATCCCATCTCCCCATCCCACCATCACCACCCCCACCCCAGGTCTCCCTACTAGAGACGCAGGGTGAGGCTTCAGGTTTTAAGGGATTCTATTATTACATCTCTCCCAGCTTCTGTCTCTGTGTCCCAGTAAATCACCTTTTATCTGCTTTCCCCTATGCCTCTGGTACAGCAACCAGCTGTGGACAGCTGGAAGGGGGGAGGGCCAGGAGACTCTGGAGCTGAGGAGTGGCCTAGCTCTTCCTCTCTTTAGGCCTCACGTAGCTAAAAGGTGGGCAGCAGAAATCTTAACCATTGGACGTAAGAATGATGATAATTACAGCAATGCTTTGTACTTCTTCATAGAGTATTAGGGTTTGCAAAGTGCTTTTACACTCATAATTTGATGGGTGGATACGGCAGCTGAAGGAGTTGAAATTAGACCATAGGCAGAGTGGAAGCCAGGGAAGTGTATGATTATGGGAGCACTCACACCCATACATGCATGGCCATGTGCTGTCTGATCCCAAGAAGTGAGGACACGTTGCTCTCCTTCCTCCCACCTGGGAGCTCTGCCTGCTGCATGAATTCATTTCTACTTTCTTCATTACTGGCAGAATGAGCCACTCCTTTATCCTTTCTTGGCCTCCCCAAGCATGCATGGACTTTCTGATGGGGGGGGGCGGCTTCTCGGCATTGAGAGAAACTCCAGACAAGACATCACCATATTCACTTTGGGAGCCACAGGAGAGTCACCCACTAAGGTTGCTTGGGATCCTCCCAGTCCCACTGGAGGACCAGGGCACTCCCCTCTGCCAGCCTTTTAGCCACCTTCTGGGTTGGCTGGGAAGATCAAGATCGAGATGCAAACAGGTTGTGTTGTGAGCACCTTCTCACCACAGGCCACAGGTGGAGAGTGGAGGCTGGTGGAGGCATGAGACAGAATGGGTCTCAGAAGAGAAGCAGGCGAGGTGCAGTGACTCAAGCCTGTAATCCCAGCACTTTGGGAAACTGAGGCAGGAGGACTGTTTGAGCCCAGGAGTTTGAGACCAACCTCGGCAATATAGCAAAACCCATCTCTACAAAAAATTTTAAAAACTAGAAGCCGGGCTCGGTGGCTCAGCCTGTAATCCCGCGCCTTTGGGAGGCTGAGGTGAGTGGATTGCCTGAGCCCGCAGGTTTGAGACTCGCCTGTTTAGCAAGACCTCATCTCTACAATAAATCAAAAAATCAGCCAGGTGTGGTAGCGCATGCCTGTAATTCCGGCTACTCGGAAGGCTGAGGCGGAAGGATCGCTGGAGCCCAGCAGGCGAGGCTGCGGTGGCCGGAAGCGGCCACTGCACTCCAGTCTGGGCGACAGAGTGAGACTCTAACTCAAAAAAAAAAGAAAAAATTAGTTGGGCATGGTGGCATGTACCTATGTTCCCAGCTACTCGGGAAGCAGAGGTGGGAAGATCATCTGGAATCCAAGAGGTCAAGACTGTGGTGAGCCATGATCGTGACTGTGCCACTGCACTCCAGTCTGAGTACAAAGTGAGACCCTGACTCAAAAAAAAAAAAGTTGACTGGGCGTGGCAACTCACACCTGTAATCCTAGCACTTTGGGAGGCTGAGGCTGGAGGATCACTTGAGCCCAGGAGTTCAAGACTAGCCAAGACAACATAGTGAGACCTCGTCTGTACAAAATTTAAAAAAGAAGAGGAGGAGAATCTTAAAGTGGGCAGGTGGGGCAGTGAGGATTATTCTCTTCCATGGGAGAACAGATAAAGCAATATCAGAGAACTTGGGGTCTGAGTTCCATCTCCCCATAGTCTCTCTCAGTTCAGGGTAGGAGAACCTGCAAGTGGGATCCCCCTCTCTTCCTGCAGTGGGAACAGTAGGGGAAGTCAGTACTGTCCCGGGGCCATCCAGATACTGGTGGTCTGTGTTTGCTCATCCACGGCCTAACAGCCTGGAGAATTGAGTAACCTGGTGAAGGCGAATGTGGGCGGAGACTGGAGTCCAGAAAGGGAGCAGGAAAGAGCCAGAGTAAGTCAGGACATTGCCTGGTTTGGCTGTTCCTCCCCAGGGCCTGTGTCCAGCCTTCCTGTTTCCCTCTGTCACCTCTCGGTCCATCTTCTTTCCACCTTCATGAATGTGTGGGCCTGCTTTGCTTAATCTCTCCCTCCCTTCCTCCCAGTTTAGGATGGGGGCCATAAGTCGTAAACACTGGGGGTGGGGCTGGAGTGCAATTCAGCCAAGCAGTGAGAAGGAAGTGGCCTATTCCTTCCTACGTGACAAGCATTGCACAGTTGATGCAACACTTTCCCAGAGGTCATCTCATTTAATTCTTGAAACAACTCTGGCAGAGATAAGTATTTTCATCTCCATTTTGCAGACAAGATAACTTAAAGGTTGAGTTACTCGCCCAAGACCCCACAGCGAGGAGGAGGCAGAGCTAGATGGCAGACCCAGAGCTTTGGCCTTATGTTGCCTCTGCTTCTCTTTATTTTTTATTTTATTATTTCTTTTTGAGTTGGAGTCTCACTCCGTCGCCCAAACTGGAGCGCAGTGGCCGCTTCCGGCCACCACGCCTTGACCTGCTGGGCTCCGGCGATCCTTCCGCCTCAGCTTTCCAAGTAGCCGGAATTACAGGCATGCGCTACCATGCCCGTCTGATTTTTTGATTTATTGTAGAGATGAGGTCTCGCTGCCCAGGTGGGTCTCGAACCCGCGGGCTCAGGCAATCCACTCACCTCAGCCTCCCAAAGGCGCGGGATTACAGGCTGAGCCACCGAGCCCAGCTTATTTTTTATTTTTTTGAGTTGGAGTCTCACTCTGTCACCCAGACTGGAGTGCAGTGGCCGCTCCCGGCCACTGCAGCCTCGACCTGCTGGGCTCCGGCGATCCTTCTGCCTCAGCCTTCCAAGTAGTTGGAACTACAGGCACGCGCTACCACGCCCGGCTAATTTTTTGATTTATTGTAGAGATGAGGTCTCGCCAAGTTGCCCAGGCGGGTCTCGAACCCGCGGGCTCAGGCAATCCACTCACCTCAGCCTCCCAAATGCACGGGATAACTGGCTGAGCTACCGAGCCCGGCTTGCTTCTGCTTCTCAGTAAAGCCAATGCAACAGCTCATCCCTCCTCATCCTTCCCTCCGTCCACTTCTGCTGGATGGCCTTGATCACCCCCTCCCAGAATATGGGAGGTCCAGAGTAATAAGAAGAATAGATACCTTCTGTCCAGGGTAGCTTGGGCTCCAGTGTCCCGAGATCTCCATCTCCTCCTCTCTCCAACCAATCGGCCAAGACTCTGGCAGCCAGGTCCTTCCCTGGAACACCTCCCTATCTTTGAAACTGGAGGGACACATTTTGTCAAGATAAAAGGGCTAAAGAAGGTAGTGACTACTTTTAGCTTCTGGCAGAAATGTTTGTTTTTGTGTATTTAAAAAATAATATCTGGAAATCTGGAAGATATCACTGGATAGGAGTGGAGGGGGCGTTGGAATGAAGAGGGGTTTGAAAAAAGAGGTGGGGGACAACAAGGAGAAAGAAGTGTTCATTGTTTGAGAGGATACAGAAAATAGAAACTGACTCAAGCTGCAGGCCAAGCTCACTAAATGCAGATGTTCTTTTTTTTTTTTTTTTTTTGATTCATAGTCTCACTCTGTTGCCCAGGCTGGAATGTAGTGGCACACTCATGACCACCACAGCCTCGACTTGCTGGGCTCAGGCGATACTTTTGCCTCAGCCTTCCAAGTAGCTGGAACTATAAGCGTGTGCCACCATGCCCGGCTAATTGATTTATTGATTTATAGTAGAGACAGTGTCTCCCCATGTTGCCCAGGCTGGTCTCGAACCCAAACCCGTGGGTTCAGGCAATACTCTCACCTCAGCCTCCCACGCAGGTGTTCTTTTTTTTTTTGAGTTGGAGTCTCACTCTGTTGCCCAGACTGGAGTGCAGTGGCCGCTCCCGGCCACCACAGCCTCGACCTGCTGGGCTCCGGCGATCCTTCTGCCTCAGCCTTCCAAGTAGCCGGAATTACAGGCATGCGCTACCACGCCCGGCTGATTTTTTTGATTTCTTGTAGAGATGAGGTCTCGCTGCCCAGGCGGATCTCGAACCCGCGGGCTCAGGCAATCCACTCACCTCAGCCTCCCAAAGGCGCGGGATTACAGGCTGAGCCACCGAGCCCGGCTGGTGTTCTTAAAGATAGAACAGTTTTAATTACTCCCACTCCCCTCCCAGTCCCCTTCCTTGTCATTTACCTCCTAAGAGGAAGAAGAGGGCGATGGGTGACCAACAGCAGGTGGGATGGAAAGCGGGCTGAGCCTGGGGTGGCAGACAGAAAGGGGTTGGAGGACTTCTTCCATAGAGATCTTCTAAGTGGAGTTTGGGGACTCAGAGGCCCCTTGAAAAACCTTGGGGTTCAAGTCTTGAGTTTACTGGGTACCCGGACTGGAGTGTGACCCTTTAAGATGCTATCCTTAGCTTGCAGCACCCTCCTGCCTAAGGCCTGGGAGAAAAGCAGAGGTCCTGGCCCAGCCCAGGCTCTGGGTCCCTGGTGGGCGGGGCCTTGAGGGCAGGATTCTGGCCCTCCGGCTGTTTTTAAATTTAGTACATTCCTCAGCCTTGGCTGCCCACTGGGGGAAGGTAAGTCTGGAGTGTTGGGCCAGGAGCCTCAGGACTGCTGGTTTGGGGGAGTTCCAGGGGCCTTCCCATAGGTTTGTCCTGCAGGTGCAAGTTGGGAGGAACCAGCACTGGTCCTGGGAACGTCCTTTCTATTTTTTAATTTCCATCAGTCTGAACTGGGTGTGGGTTCTTTCCTCACTCTTTTTCCTGGTCTTTGCTGTATAAGGACTCTAAACAGGGGAATGGGTGAAGCAGGAGGTGAAGAAGGAGTTACTAGGCAGGAGGGGAAGCCAGAGGGGCAATGTGGGGGTGAGGAGCCCAACCAGCTCAGCCAGTGGTGAGGCAGTGGAGCCCGAAATAGTGGCAGAGGCTAAAATTGGCACCTTACGAGAGTGCTGAGTTGGGCTTGAAACCTGCAACCCGGCCTACTGCTGAGCCATGGCAGGGAGCAGCTTGATCTGGGTTGGGTCTCTTCCTTCCTCCTCCCACACCTTTAGGGGCCAGAATCAGGCAGGATCTGCAAAACGTAATATCCCAGGGCTCTCCAGCTTCTGGATTCTCAGAGAAATGGGAGAGTCTGAGCAGCTAAAATGAACTGCAGTGTGATTATCATCAGATTAGGAGGAATTTTCCCAATAGCGGGAAACTCATCAAAAGTGGAGGTTGGCTCAGGCTAGGCAAAGAGTTCAGTGAGGTGAGGATCACTTTGCCCCCTTTCCTGTGGAATGGCTGTGCCCTAACTGCCCCCACCCTTCCGTTTAGGGCAGGCTGCTTTCTAGTCTTTCGGTTCCAGCTTAACTTGCAGCAGAAAGAACTGGGATTAGACACATGGAAGGACTTCCTGAGTTTCTCAGCCTTCAGTAAAGGTGGCGAATCCCACCCTCCTCCCGCAGAGTAGCTGGCAGAGGCGGAGCTACGAGGAGGATGTGCAGAGTGTGGTCAGGAAGGCCCCAGAGGGGTGGGGGTTTGTGCGAGAATTCTCTCCATTCTTCGCCCTCTGAGAGTAAGTCCTCCCTTTCTGCCTACTAAAGACCCTCCTTTCCCCCCCTCTTTCGCCGCTGCAGCCCCCAATCGTAAAAGGGGTCTGTCTGCTCAGGCCTGCTTTGATGGGCCCCCAAGGCCAGAAGGAACTTGTCCCGGGTTCTCTTAGAGATGGGGGCGGATGGAATCCTCCGGCCTGCACGTCCTCAAGGACTTAAATAACGCGGTAGGGGAAGGGGGGAGTGGGGAACAGAAAACTGGGTTCGGCGAGGGCTGCAGGGTTGGTTTTAGGATATGCGGAGCCGAGAGGGGCGGGTCTCTGGGTCTAGAGGGCGCCCCCAACGCTGGAGGGCAAATAGGCAGAGGGGCTCCGCAGACGTGTCCTGGGACCCTTGCAACTCTCCAGGCCGCCCCAACACAAACCAGGGCGTCCCGTCCCGCGCGCCGGTACCCCGCCCTCCCTCCGCCCCGCCTCCCCCCTTCCTGAGCTTAGGCGGGGGAGGAGACTCGGGTTTGAGGAACTGGCGCTGGGTGCCGGGCAAGGGGAGTCAGACTTCCTGTCCCCGAGACCGACGCGTGCGGGCCGGACCCCTCCCCCCGCCCGCCCCCCACAATAGCCGGACGCCTGGGTCCGCGCCGCGTCCTCCCCGGATCCCCCGATCCGATTATGTCTCGGATCGAATCCCTCACGCGGGCGCGGATCGACCGGAGCAAAGAGCTGGCGAGCAAGGTGGGCCCCGAAACCCCTCTCCCTCCGCCGCGGGCCTCGGGGTGCCCTCCGAGCCCCGGCACCCACGGCGCACCCCCTGTCTCCCCGCCTGCCTTCTGGGCGCCAAAATCGGGCGGAGCGGCGGATCGGAAAGCGGCGGGACAGGGTGGGTGGGGACTGCGAGTGAGTGGGGAGGGGGTGGGGAGCGTAGTCGAGACCCGCGCCTCCAGCGCCGCCGCGCCGATTCTGTGCTGGGATCCTAGGAGAGCGGACCTGGGGTCCGGGCGCCTCCGGTCCGGCGGGATCCGGCGGAACCGAGTGTTTTAGGCTGCTCGAAAGAAAGTTGCTCCGGTAAGAGACGGAGCGGGAAGCGGGAGGGGTGCGCCCCGGGAGTGGGGGCGGTGGAAGCTCCCGGGCACCCCCTCTTAGCCCGGGCCCCGCCGGGTGGCTCTCGCCGATGCCCCCCGCCCCCCAGCCGCTGGCTCGGTCGTTCCCCCTTTGTCCCCGCCATCCGGCGGAGGGGGCGGGAGGGGGTGGTTTCCCGGCTTCCTCCCACCTCCACCACCACCCCTCCAAGACAAAAGTCAGCTCCTCCTCTCCTCGCAAATGGACTTTCCAGCTGTGATTCAGTTCTCCCCTCTGGGTGGGCGGGTGGCTGGGGTCGGGACGGCCGAGGCGGCTCACGAACCCCCACGCCGTCACCCGCAGGTGAAGGGAGCAGAGGTCTTTGTGTGGCTGGACTGCTTTCCTCCTTCCTGAGCACCTCTGCGTGGAACGCAGGGTCCCCCATCCCGGCCTGGCCCACCAGCTTCCTGGCTCCTTGTTCTCCCAACCTGAAACCCTTAGGCTGACCCTGCGGCACTGTGCACTGTCTCCGCTGCCCTCCTCCTCCCGCTGCTCCCTTGTTCTCTTATCTCCTCATCTCGGGGGGCCCCTTCGCCTGTCACTTTAGAGAGTCTGGGTGCATAATTGTCCGCACCCCACTCCCCCATCCTGACCTCTTGCTCATTCCTCTCCGAGTGTCTTTTATCCCTGTCTTTGTACCCAGGCCTATTTCCACATGCCATGACCCCTCCACACCCAGACCCCAGGAAATGATGACGCTGACTTGTTGGTGAATAAGTGAGGGCTGAGAGGAAGGTAGTGCATGCAGACAGTACCTCCCAGAGCCTCAGGGCGCCCACACTGTACTCATTATCAGAAAGACCAGGACTCAGCCCAGAGCTGGTGTAATTATCTCTGGCTTCCCTCTGATCCTAGTGTCCAGTTTGTGCCGATCACTTCTTCAGGCAAGGGAGCAGTACCCGTTGGAGTCCTCAAGGGTGATGGAAACCCTTCCCTCCATCTCCTGGCTGGTTTCTAGCCAGGCTACCTGGGAGAGATTCCATTCCAGGGGTGGGGTGGAAGGCCCAGGAGGGAGGCTTTAAGACTTTCCTTAGGGGGTTGGGATTCTGCGAACCGGAAAGCAATTGGGGATTTCAGCAGGGCCTAAGACAAACACAGGGCCAGGATGAGGTGACTGAAGTGCTGGAACAGTGGGCGGCAGACTGGCTCTTCACAGCCCTGCGCCAGGCCAGGCCCCGCTCCCAAAGTCTGTTTATTTTTTCAACCGTTTGAGCTGAGACCCTGGCGTAGCGCCAAGGGGGGCGGGAGAGGTTTTTTGAAACCACGGAAATTTGGTTCCACCCTAAAAAGGAAAGCCGTGGGGGAACCGGCGGGGTGGGGGGCAGACCTGACTAGGGGTTATAGGTGTTCTAAGTGGGGCTAGACACTGGAGTTCTTTTTCTATTATTGGGGGGAGCTGGGAGGTCAGATACCTGGGTTTTCATGCCCTGTTGGGGAATTTTTTTAGTAGTGAGGGGACTGGGACTCCAATGCCTGAGTCTTCTTTCTACCCTGGGGCTGGCCCTGGGGGGAGGGGAGAACTGGGAAACCTGGCTGGGAGTGGGGAATGGGGAGCAGAGTGGGCGGATCTAAGAGGACAAGGAGGCCACAAGAGGAGGGTGGTTGTCGGTTTGGGCTGGTCGGAAGGGGAGGGCCACCTCCGGAAAGCTGTGGTTACAGAGGGGGGGAGTTGGTTCTTAGCCAATAACCTTGGATCCCCTCTTTCCCCTCCCCCCAGCACACCAGCTGTCTCCTTTCTTTTTATACTGTGGTGGGAAGTAGAGGGGTGCCCGCTGGAAAACAGATGATTTGAGGAAGATGGTCTCCCCTGCCACCTATGTGGGGGATGGGTCAGAGCTGAGCCCTGACACCCCACCACCCCATCCCTGCCTGGCTCCTGGACCTGCGCTCTGAGGCACTGAAGTGTCACCTGCCCCTCTCCGCCCGTGTCGCTGCTCCATGCTTCTCTTTCTCTTCGCATTTCTATTCTTCCAAGCTGACTTCAGTCCTCCACCCCCTCCGTTCTCTCTGCTCTGCTTCCTACCTCCTCACCCCCAAACCCCATAGGTCCCCTTTCTCTCCTTAGCCCTCTGCACTTCCCCCCTCCTTCCCAAGCCCTAACCTTCACGTCCCACAGAACAAAGGGTCCTTTGCTGCCAAGCAGAGGCCAGAGGTCCAGGGATAGCTGTGGGGGCTGGGGGTTCCCCTGGAATCTCTAGGACCCAAAGCATTGGAGTGTGTGGCGGGCAGGTGGAGTCAGGAGCGAGGAGATCTACTATTTCTTTGTTCCGAGTGGTAGAGAGGTGACTGGCTTTGTGCGCCGGACTGGGAGTGTAGCACAGAGGGCTGAGCTAGCCCGGGAGGGGTCTTGGAGGGGAGTGGAAGGATTGGGGGTCCTCTGGGTGGTTGAGGCTTTTGGGGGCATGGAAGAAGATTCCAAGGGTCATGGAGGTTAGAGAAAGAGCTGAGGGGTTGGGAGAAGTGAGGATGGGGGAACGCAGCCCAAGGCTTAGGGAGGTCACTAAGGTACTTGCAGGAGGTTAGATGGTGGCTAGGAAAAGACTAGCTGAAGCTGACCAGGGGCTGCAGAGGGTTCTGGTCCCAGGCCCTCTGGCACAGGAACTGTGACCTTGGAATCAGGGAGGGGACAGATCTGAATGAGCTCGCGTGTGCATGTTATGAGTGTGTTGGAGTGTCTATCTGCCTGCCTGCCCTCCATGTCTGTCCCCAGATGCTCCCGGTTTCTGTTTTGAACCGTGATCACCAAAATAGGGGGCTCATGTCTCTGGACACAAGGATGTAGCTCCGCTCTGGTTTGAACTATCATCTAGGATCAGAGTGAGTGGGTTGGTCCAGGTTTCTGAAGCTGCTAAGAGAAATGGTTGAGAGGAGCTGGCTGGACCCTTTCGGGTTTGTTTATGTCTCCTTGGGAGAGGGTGGGGGTGGGGCTGTAAGCAGCAGCTGCCCCCCTCCCAACCCAGCCGGCCTGCCCTGTGCCAGGAGGGCAGGGAGTCCTGGCACGGCTATTGTTCACTTGTACAAATGCCCGTCTGTTTGCATCACTCCTCCTCCCTCCTTTCTGCTTGTCTCTCTCTCCTGGCCTGACAGGTGTGGCGGGGTGGGGGGCAGGCTGGAGTCCAGGATGCCTGGGTCTCAGGGTCCTGAGCCTGATTTTATTCCTTGTGGCCCTTAGCATCCCCTTCTGCTTCCCCAGTGTACCCACCCTCCTTGCCGTTGTCTCATCCTCATTCACTGAGCGAGTGTTTATTAAGTGCCTTTGTGTGTTCAGTGATGTCTTTTCTGTTGTTTGTGTCTCTGGCATTCGTATTTCCATTTGGCCGCCTTCCCCTCAGCCTCCTGCCTTCATCTTGTCCCCGGAAGCTCAAAGAGGAGCGGAGCCTGGCTAAGACTGTCCCAAGGCCTCTTCTCAGTCCCAAGGCCAGGAACTCTCTGCCTCCTCATTTCCCAACCCCGTAGCTCGCCCCCCTGGCCCCGTGCCCTTCACAGCCAAGGACTCTGCACCTCTACTGTCCACCTGTGGCTCAGATTTCCAGTGGGACCTTCCAAGGACCCTCTGGTCACTGCACAGAGGGTCTGAACACAGGTGTCACACTCTTGGGAAGGGGCTGCTGCCAGTTGCAGCTGGAGCAGAGGTGATTCTGAGTACCACTGACTCTCCCAGAGTGGACATGCCCGATAGGGCTGCAGAGAGCTCAGGCCTTGATCAGAGAAGCTCTGCCTCACCTGGGTAGGCTCTGCCAGGCCCTGCTGCCCACTCTGGCATTGCCTTGTTCTACATGTACGTCACTGTCTCCTCCCCTTTCAGCCTGGGAAACAAAGTGGAGAGAAGAGGGAGACTATCTGCCTTTGAGCTTTTCAGCAGATAGCCACAGTGTCCTCTACCATGGGCTCTGTCTTTCCCAAAAGTGACCGAGATCTGGGGTGACAGGGAAAGAAGGTTTGGATTGGCCTTCCTCTGGCTTTCAGAGGAAACCCTCATGGTCTAAGCTCAAAGGAAGTAGAAGGAGAGAAGGGCTGGGAGCCCTTCAGAAGGAGGGAGAAAAGGAGAAATGAGAGGAGACAGAAGGCTCAAAAGCTCTGATAAGGAATGAAGAGGGTCCCCAGAGTAGGAACAGAGTGCTGCTGAGACCCTACGTCTCTTGGTGTTCATTTATTCTTCCCTCCTTCGTTCCTTCCCCTCCCTCCCTCTCTCCCTTCCTTCCTAGACACGTATTGAGCACCTTTTGTATATCATGTATTATGTTAAGGGCTTTTATATATATTTATTTTTATTTTTTTTAATTTTATTTTTTTTTTTTTTGAGTTGGAGTCTCACTCTGTTGCCCTGACTGGAGTACAGTGGCACACTCCCGGCCACCGCAGCCTCGACCTGCTGGGGCTCTGGCGATCCTTCCGCCTCAGCCTAATTTTTTGATTTATTGTAGAGATGAGGTCTTGCCAAGTTGCCCAGGCGGGTCTCGAACCCGTGGGCTCAGGCAATCCACTCACCTCAGCCTCCCAAAGGTGTGGGATTACAGGCTGAGCCACCGAGCCCGGCTTTTTTTTTTTTTTTTTTGAGTTGGAGTCTTACTCTGTCGCCCAGGCTGGAGTGCAGTGGCATGCTCACGGCCACCGCAGCCTTGACATGCTGGGCTCAGGTGATCCTTCCACCTCAGCCTTCTAAGTAGCTGGAACTACAGGCATGTGCCACCAGGCCCAGCTAATTTTTTGATTTATTGTAGAGATGACCAATAAATCACCAAGTTGCCCAGAGATCACCAAGTTGCCCAGGCTGACTTTTATATTCTTTATGCACTTTACTCTCTTTTTTGTGTGTTTGAGTCTCTCTGTTGCCCAGGCTGGTATATAGTGGCACACTCATAACTACTGCAGCCTTGACCTGCTGGGCTCAGGCAATCCTTCCACTTCAGCCTCCTTAATAGCTGTAACTACAGGTGTGCTCCACCATGCCCAGCTAATTTTTTGATTTCTTGTAGAGACGTGATCTTGCCAAGTTGCCCAGGCTGGTCTCAAACCTCTGGGCTCAGGCAATCCGCTTGCCTCCACCTCTCTAAATGCTGGAGTTACAGGCGTGAGCCACCGCACGCCTGGCTTATTCTTGATGTAGCAGTGGTGTGGATAAAGGCTATGCAGCAAGAAAGACTTCCCGTGGGGCTTATAAAAACAGATAATTCTAGATGCTGGACAGCAGGGACTGAACCAAGCAGGAAGGGCTGTGAACATTGGGGTTGGGTGTTGTGGCTTTTAAAGGGCTCTCTTCTCGATGGACAGATTGGGACATAGACTAGGTGAAGGGCTGCCCTGCTCAGGGGTGAGTAAGTAGGAGATTGATGTGATTATCTTAAGAATATCTGGAAAAGAGTGGGACAGAGAACCAAGCAAACCCACTCACTCCATCTCTGGAGCGGGCAGCCCTGGTAAGCAGGCCCTGTGTCCTTCCATCCTCACCAGCCTGAGCCCTGGGGCGGGCACAGGCCACCTCTGGGACAATAGCGCTAGGCAGTGCCAGGACCGCTTGCTGCTGGGCAGTGCCCGTGCTGGGATGTGCTGCTGTGGCTGCTGCCCGCTGCTGGCCCACCTAGAGAGGGGGGTGCTTCGAGAGAGGGTGAGTGTCGGGAGGTGGAGGAGGCAGGGCCCAGAGTACCTGGGCTATCTCTGGGGCATCGATGCCAGAGAGGGAAAGGGCTGGAGAGACCCCGTGCTCTGGCTGCCGCCCTCCTCTCTCTCCCTGTGCCACTCCATCAGAGCTGGTCGGGCAGGTGAGTGATTGGGGAGGCCAGAGGGTGGAGGGTGAGGGCAGAGGTCGGGTGTGGAGGGGGGGACTCGCAGCAACATTAGGGCCAATCTGAGCACTGCCCATTCGAGAGTGACCCTGGTTCAGGCATGTTGTTCTTATTTGTACCGCTTTCATGCTTGCTTGCTTTTAGCTCAAACGTAATAGGCAATCAGACTTTTGACTTGTGTTGTAGAGAAGGCTGGGAGAGCAGGGGAGGAGGGAGAGTGTGTGGCAGTGCGAAGAGGTCTTTGGACTTGGTCTTTGAGGCATTGCGAGGTTATTATTCAGAGGCAAATTTGAACTTCGGAAGAGTTTTAATTTGAGCAAGGTAGATGGAGGTTAGACCAAAGGGAGGATTTTCTTAGTGGTCTAGGTAGATAGGCACCAGAATAGATAAAGGAGTCTGGAACAGTTTAGAGGCTAGAGGCAACTCGGTTTCCTGAACAAGCCTAGAGAGACAAGGAGTTGGCCTGCTGGGAGGAGGAGGGGAGGAGAGGCCATGGGCAGAAGGAACTGTGGAGAAGGAGCCTGAGAACAGGAAGGCAGAGGGAGGAGCCCAGGAGGGAGACCCTGAGAGGAGAGGGGACAGGGAGAGACCAGGAGACCGAGAAGGAAGGAGCAGGAGGAGAGGAGAAAAGAGTAATCAACAGTTGGGGGTGGGAGGGTGCGTGCTGGGAGTAGAGAGGAGAGATGACCTCAACCCTCTGCCTGTCATCAGGCAAGCCTGGGGTGGCGGAAGAGAGGCAGGAGGGAGAAGGATCTTGGGCCACTAGCAGGCCCTGAGACCCTAGGGCATTGCAGCCCAGTGCTCTCTGGCCCCTGCACTGTTGACTCAGCCCTTCTGCACTTCCCTTTTCTGCCCTTTCTACCTCAAGCATCAGTCCTGTGTGGCCCTGCCCCTCCCCCACCCCCTAACTGCTGTGTGGCTGGAGCTGTGAGTCAGGACTAGTCTCCTAAGGGCCAGGCAGAGGGCTCCCCCCTGAGTTGTAATGATCTGTCCCCAGCCAGATCCTTATAGCCTTATAGCCTCAGCCTCAGCAATCTGGGTGTTGCTCTTTGACTTCTGAGAGGCCAGGATACCTTGAAGAGAGTGGTTCCGTCAGTTTCTATTCCTGTTCTCCATCCTCTAAGAATAGAGGGAAAATCCAGAGACCTACCAGGTGAAGTGAGGACCAATGGGAGGTCCAAACTTCACCTATACGTGACCACTTATGTACCTAATCCTGAATTGTACTCCACATCTTAAAAAAAAAAATTCAATGGTAGCACATGTGTGTAGTTCCAGCTACTTGGAAGGCTGAAGTAGGATCGCCGAGCCCAGCAGGTTGAGGCTGTGGTGGCCGTCAGCGTGCCACTGCACTCCAGCCTGGGCAACAGAGTGAGACTCCAACTCAAAAAAAACACAAAAACCCAGAGATCTTAGGTGACAGCTGGGGAAGGTTCTAGAAGAGATGGGAAGAGTGATATTCCCACATTCTCACCATCTCAGACTTTTTGGGAAGCACAAGGGCTTGAGGGGAGACAGATAAGGAGGGCTGGGGAGGATGACTTGACTTGCAGAGAGACACTGGGGGACGTGGGAGAAGAGATCGGAGACGCTAACTCAGAGGTTCCGAGGAAGGTCAGGGTGCCCCATCCCTACAGATACCCAAAGCTGGAGGCTGGAGGGTAAATGTCGGAAAGGACTTTCTAGGATGGGGGAGACCAGTTGGATGAGGAGCAATAGAGGGGACTCTCCTGGGTTTTGTCTCTACCCCTCTGCTGAGAGTAACCGAGATGGAGATGGCTGGCTGAGTTTCCTTACTTAGAGATCTCAGGGAGGAGGAATGACCCCAAACCAGCTCCCCCGCCTCGAGGTTAGTAGGAGACATGTTGGGGGAAGAGTTAGAGGTCTGGGATCCTGACCTCTGGGCTGGAGGTGGCCAGCCAATCTAAGGGGATCTCCTGCCCCCCTCTGTGACTGCCACGGAGAAAGACAGCGGCTCCAGCACGGTTGTCATGGTTATAAGAGGAGCTAACTCCCATAGATTGGAACGCGCTGGTGAGCTGGCACCCCCGCCTCGCCTGCTCCCCCCTCCTCTCTGCGCATCTTCCCCCCAGCACAGAGAAGAGAGTACAGCAGCTCGGGGGCGAGCAGAGCTAGGGCTAGAAGGTGGAGTGAGGACGCGGAGACCTAGAGCCAGGGAGATGAGTGGCAACAGGAGGCAACCCAGCCGCAGGGGCCAGGTAGGTTTGGACCCTGGAGCCCTGCAGGCTAGCTGCCCGGAGCCGGGCCTGGTCACCCCTGGACAACTACCTTGGACACCCTATTGCAGGCTCTGCTTTAGGACCTGGTTTCGCTCCAGCAGCCCCAGACAGGCATTTCTCCCTTGCCTCTTCCCCTGGCCTGTCTCTCCGTACTGCAGGCACCCTGGCATCTCCCATCCTCACTTCCTGTCTCTCTCGCCTCTTCTGCAGACCCGGGAGAAAGAGAAGATGAAGGAAGCCAAGGATGCCCGCTATACCAACGGGCACCTCTTCACAACCATTTCGGTTTCAGGCATGACCATGTGCTATGCCTGTAACAAGAGCATCACAGCCAAGGAGGCCCTCATCTGCCCAAGTAAGTTGTTTGGACCCTGAATGTCACTCAGACTCGGTCCTCGCTGACCCTGGTCTTTCCATTCGTCCTTTTGGCCCCGATCTGTAAGGGTTGCTCTCCTTTCTGAGCTGCAGCTGGGCCTACGCACCAGGGCCAGATGCTTGGCCCCTAGCTTCTTTGCTCCCTGTCCTCACGCTGAGGGGTGGTGGCTGTTGGAAGGTAGCATAACCAGACTATCTGGGAATGTAGGGGAGGGGAGGCTGGGCTGGCTCCCTCGCAGCTGTCGCCTGCTGGGCATCCCCCTTGCTCCTTGAACAGCTGCCGAGGGTTAGGGGAACTGATTGGAGAAGGAGCAGGAATGTTGTGTGTGTGGAGGGGGTGGGGTGGGGGTGACAGGAGCTGGGTGGAGAGCTGCCAGCCTCGCAGCTGGCTCTGCCTGTCTTCCTGGGCAGAACTGGGCATTCAGGGCTTCAGGGTCCCTTGCCCTTCCTTTCTGTTGACTATGGGTAGAGGCTGAAATCTCTGCCGTTTCAAGCAGGAGATGAGATGAGGACCCTTCATCTCCAGAGTCTAGTCTGACTACACAGTGAGAAAGAGGGAATACAGCAGTATGCGTGTGTCAGGAGTGGAGGCTGGAGCTCCTGGCCTTCACCCACATCCAAGGGTAGCCCTGTATTTAGGGAGGATAAGCAAAGAATTCCTTCCTTTCCCAGGATGCCTATACAGAAGGCACCTGCTCCCCCGTCCCCCCAGTTCCTCCGGAAGTTATGGCAAAGAGATGCTTCTGGTTAGAGCAGGGTTGAAGGTATTGTGTGACCTGCTGAATAACGGAACCAAAGCTCTCCCCTCTGAGTCCCTGCGGGACTTGGAGAAGGAACCCCCAGAAAGAAACGGTGAGGCTCCCTACTTTCTCACTGCTCAGTTGAGAGTTATGAGGATGAGGAGGGAACCCCAATCCAGATTCCTCCAGAGACCTGACAAAATTCCCAATCCGGAAGCTTGTTGCCAGGGGAACAAGGGGAGGTGGGCAGCTCTATTTTGAGAGCAGGTAGAAAGCGGAGGTTCGATCCAGAGACACTGGTGTTGGGAGTAGGAGAAGGGAGCTCCAAGGGGATGGGGGCAGCTGCAGCCCCCACTTCTGTCTGCCCCCTCTGCCCCACCCTGTTCGCCTTGTATTTGTGGAAGTGAGCCTGGTGCTGGGTATTGTCTGAAGGAGTTAGCAGAGTTTCCGGTGTTGTTGGGCGGGGGAGGGGAAGCTGGAGTGGGCCAAGGGCTGAGGGCATGTCTGGAAAGGGGATAGCCAATGGTCCCAGGGCCTAGGCTTGGCGCATCCTCCTTTCCTCTCCTCTTCTCTCCTACCCTGTGGCAAGGTGGGGCGGAGGACGGGGGAGAAGCAGATGGAGTGTGGGAGCTGTGGATTTGCCTTAACTGGAGGAACAGGACTCCCTGGGCCTGGAAGGGAGAAGGCAGACAGGCTTGGTGGGGAGGAGCCGGGCAAGGCCGTGCATGGGCATAGGCCTGTCTCCGCTCTGCCACTGGGCCCAGCAGTCTCGGAACTGCTTAGGCCCAGCCCGAATGTGGGCCTGCATGTGATGTCACGGAAGGAGCGTGGCCTTCAGAGGCAGGCACGCTGGAATTTAAGTCCCAGGGTGCCCACTCGCTGTGTGACCTCTGACAGATGACTTGACCTCTCCAGGACTGGTTCCTCCTCTGTAAAATGAGGATAATTGAGTCAACCGCCAAGGCTTGTTAGGATTAAATAAATGTAGAGCATTTATTGAAAGCTCAGGGAATGTCCATTTCCCCCTCTGCCCCTAGCCCCATCCCAGCTGCCTCTTTGCCAGCTTCTGTTCTGTGGGAGTCCTTCCTCCATCTGCCATCACAGCCACCTTTGTGCTTCTTGAGCTCATCTCTGGCAGCCAGCAGCCACTTCTCTCCTCCACCCGCATCCCCTGGCTATCTTTGGGTCAGGATTGCCTTTTCTCCTGACTGCTTAATTTCATTCAGCACTCATACCCCCCTCACTTCATTTCCAGCTTGAAGAAAGAGGGAGGTGGGAGGAGAGGGACTGGGGTGTGGGAATGGCCGAGAAGTCTGGGAAGGGGGAGAGTCCCGAGAACTATGTGGCCAGGAGGAGCTGGGTGTCTGCATGTGGGTGTGTCCCCTCCTGTACCACCCGGCCCTCCCTTCACCCTCTCTACCCCACCCTCCCAGCCTGCAATGTGACTATCCACAACCGCTGTAAAGACACCCTCGCCAACTGTACCAAGGTCAAGCAGAAGGTGAGACGGCAGGGAGGGCAGAGGGCTGGGGGAGAGGGTAGTGAGTGTGCGGTGCCCTCATGCCTTTCCATTCATTCCCTGTCCTGTGTTCCTCACCCCGCTCCTCACCGTGGGGCAGCCCCGACCCGTACCCCAGGCCTCAGGCCCTGAGTGGGCCAGGCCTACGACAGTAGACAGAACCCCGCAGCACTGGGGTTAGCCACCCTGATGGCTTTAACCACAGTGCCAGCTTTTTCCCGAGGGGGCCAGCTGCCCAGCTCCTACCCCTGCCTCTGGGGCCGATTGTTGGATGACAGCTGTCCTTGTTTTCTCTCTTTCTCTCCTCTCCTCTCTCTCTCTCTCTCTCTCTCTCGCTCTCTCTCTCTCTCTGTCTGTCTCACAGCAACAGAAAGCCGCCCTGCTGAAGAACAACACCGCCTTGCAGTCTGTTTCTCTTCGAAGTAAGAGTGAGTAGTTGGGGAGTGGAGGAGCCCCCCAAGACGCTGACCCTCAGGTTCTCAGCTCCAGGGCTCTGCTGCCCCCCTGAGGTTATTCCCAGACACAGCATTTTCCTCTTAGTTACAAGCGGATAAGTGGGGTGTAAAGGAGGTGGTCTGGACTCTTAGGCATAGAGGCAGGGCAGGAAAGTTCAAATGCAGATGAGAACGCGAGGTGCCTGGTCGACTGAGGCTGGTCACACCCTACATTTTTGTTACCAGTTATTTACACTGCATTTTGGGAGTGTTGGTGGCAGCTGTCAAGTGTCAGTTCAGACAGCTTTGGTGTAACAGACAGAGCATGGTACTTAGGCAAAAAGAGCGGAGCCTGGGCCCCTGCCCAGCCATTAGCTGAGTCACCCTCTTGACCTTTCTGAGCTTAAGAAAGGACAAGCCTCTTAGCCTTTCTGAGCTTCAGTTTGCTGATAGAGTTGTCTTGGAGAACTGATAGATAAGAAAAAGCTCTTTGTGAACGTTGAAGTATTGCACAAATGTAAGGTGGCAGTATCATCGTTACCATCTTGACTGGTGGGGGGGTGGAGGGCGGGGCAGGAGAGGATGCCTCCTTTCTGGTAGAGGAACCCGGGAGCCTGGATCCTGGGAAGCACCAGAGTCTGATGTTTTCCTGCTTGGTGTCTCCCCCACAGCGACCATCCGGGAGCGGCCTAGCTCTGCCATCTACCCCTCCGACAGCTTCCGGCAGTCCCTTCTTGGCTCCCGCCGTGGCCGCTCCTCCCTGTCGTTAGCCAAGAGTGTTTCCACCACCAACATTGCTGGGTGAGCCTCTGTTTAGGAATGGGGGAGCCGGGTGGACAGAGAATGTGGCAGTGGAGACCAAGGGGGACCGAGAGGTTCTTTTCCATCCCTGAGTTCAGAACGGTAGACAAACAAGTAAGGAGAGCTCAGGGTGACTGCCTCTTGGATCCCGGTCTTAGCTGCCCCCCTGGGAAGGGCTCTCTTGCTGAGTGGGGGTGATGCAGACAGCCTCCACTTCCTCCAGACATTTCAACGATGAGTCTCCCCTGGGGTTGCGCCGGATCCTCTCACAGTCCACAGACTCCCTCAACATGCGGAACCGAACCCTCTCGGTGGAATCTCTCATTGATGAAGGTGAGCATGCCTGGGCCTGTGTGCAGGGCGACGGGGCGGCCTGGGGAGGATGAAGAGAGGCTGGGAATGTGTTTGGTGAGAGCAGCCCAGAAAAAGGAGAGGGAGAAGGGTTCTGAGAAGGGCCAGGACCCAGGGAAGAGAGTTCGGCTCTGAGTTGTGTGCCCCACTCACGTTCAGGTGCAGAGGTGATCTACAATGAGCTGATGAGCGACTTTGAGATGGATGAGAAGGACTTTGCAGCTGATTCCTGGAGCCTTGCTGTGGACGGCAGCTTCCTGCAGCAGCATAAAAAGGAGGTGATGAAGCAGCAGGATGTCATCTATGGTGAGCCAAGACCACCCTTGTCTTCCTCCTTCTTCGCCAGGTCCTGTGTGTCTGTGCCCCTCTTCTTCCAGACCCTTCCCCTATATCCTCTTGGCCTCTGAGACCCTGCCTGGCATCACACAGGTTGCCCAACCCCTTGGTGCAGTTTGTCTCCAGGGCCCTATTTTTTTTTTAATAGTTTAAAACAGCTTATTAGCAAGAAGAAGAGAAGGAAAAAGGAGGATTCGTGGCAGAAAGACCTGCCATGGGCGAGTTTCTAGAAAAAAACTGAGGCCCTATCTTTATTCCTTCTTTATTTCAACCCTCAGTCTTTACTCTGCCCATTCCATATTCTGTCTGTGCTGGGGACTGTGGAAAAACTAAACATGGAGAAGACATATGGCTCTTCCCTAAAATAGCTAAGAGCATGAAATGATAAGGTGTAAAGATAAAAAATGGAGCTAGGCATGGTGATCCATGCCTGTAAACCCAGCAACTCGAGAGGCTGAGATATGGGGGATTGCTTGAGGCCAAGAGTTCGAGACCAGGCTGGACAACATAGCAAGACTCCCATCTCTAAAAAAAATATTTAAAATTAGCCAGGCATGGTAGCATGAGCCTGTAGTCCCAGCTACTCTGGAGGCTGAGGTGGGAGGATCATCTGAGCCCAGGAGTTCAAGGCTACAGTGAGCTATGTATGATTGTGCTACTACACTCCAGCCTGGGTGATTTTTAATTTTTTTTTTAAAGATCAGAAAATGATCTAAAATTATTATAATGCAGAATATTAACCTAGAAGGGACCTTGAAAACTTCATCTGAATCCTAAAGTCCCTAGCTTAGGGCTCCGCCAATTGTGGCCAAGCCAGGGTAGAGGCCAAATGTCCCACTGTCCCCCACAGAACTAATTCAGACAGAACTCCATCATGTGAGGACGCTGAAGATCATGACGCGCCTCTTCCGCACGGGGATGCTGGAAGAGCTACAGTTGGAGCCGGGGGTGGTCCAGGGCCTGTTCCCCTGTGTGGACGAGCTCAGTGACATCCATACACGCTTCCTCAGCCAGCTCTTAGAGCGCCGACGCCAGGCCCTGAGCCCTGGCAGCACCCGAAACTTTGTCATCCATCACTTGGGTGACCTTCTCATCAGCCAGGTGGGAAAAGGCAGGACCCCCGGGTAATGTTCCTGGAAGGAGGTGTGCCTGGGGTAGGCATTTCCAAACGCTAGGGGCTAGAAGGGAGAAGCAGGAGGCTGGAGAAGCAGGAGGCCAGGGCTATGTCCGGGGAATAAGGTGTGGCTTTGGGGCAATGCTGACCTAGCCTTGCTTCTCCAACATCTAGTTCTCAGGTCCCAGTGCAGAACAGATGCGGAAGACCTACTCCGAGTTCTGCAGCCGCCACACCAAGGCCTTAAAACTCTATAAGGAGCTGTATGCCCGAGACAAACGCTTCCAGCAGTTCATCCGGGTAAGCAAATCTCTCCACACTCAGAGCCTCCTCTCAATACCCAAACCCATCCTCCCCCACCCATGGAGGTAGTGATGTGACCCACACCCACACGGAGGTCCGGCACTCACCTGCCCCTGTGGACCCATCTGCTTGTGGACCTGCAGCAATAACCCTTCCAAGTGGCAGAGCGCGTTGGAGTAGTTCCCCAAGTTCTTTTCGTTTCCTTGTCTGGTTGGTCCTCACAGCAAACCCGTGGCGTCATTATCCCCATTTTCCAGAAGCAGTCACCTAGGCCAATGTGAGGGAAATGGCCGAGGTAGGGCCAGCACCAGAGCTTAGGCACCAGTCCTTTCTGTTGCTCTCACCTCTGGCCCTGAGCCCTGCCTCTTCCCTTGAATGTAGAAAGTGACCCGTTCAGCGGTGCTGAAGCGGCATGGGGTACAGGAGTGTATCCTGCTGGTGACACAGCGCATCACCAAGTACCCGGTGCTCATCAGCCGCATCCTGCAGCATTCCCACGGTGAGCAGGAGGGCACAGGGAAACCAGGTAGCAGGGGGAGGACTGCCTGGCCAAGGAGAGACTTGGGGTGACCAAGGGAAGGGGAAGGGCCAGGTGTGGGATTCTGGACAGGTGGAATCAAGACACGATGGGAATGGGGGCTGGGATGCTGCTGGCTGAGCCATCCCCCATGCCGACCCCCTGGTGCCAGGGATTGAGGAGGAGCGCCAGGACCTGACAACAGCACTGGGGCTAGTGAAGGAGCTGCTGTCCAATGTGGACCAGGACGTGCACGAGCTGGAGAAGGGGGCCCGGCTGCAGGAGATCTATAACCGCATGGACCCTCGGGCCCAGACCCCAGTGCCTGGCAAGGGCCCCTTTGGCCGAGAGGAACTTCTACGGCGCAAACTCATCCATGATGGCTGCCTGCTCTGGAAGACAGCAACAGGGCGCTTCAAAGGTCAGTGACCTGCTTGGCAGCCCCAGCAGGAGTCCAGAGTCAGATACAGAGTAGGAGATGTATCCAGCCCTTAGGACCAACCTCTATGCCGCTCACAGCGCATAGAGACTCGGGGGTAGGGAAGATGGAGATGTGGTCTCTGTGGCAGCAAAAGTCTGAATTCCACGTTTAACAGGAACTTCCTTATCAGTGTTAATTCATTTAATTGGTCCGTGTATACCCAGCGAGTTACTAATTTAAATAAGGAAGGCCGGGCATGATGACTTTTGCATGTAATCCCAGTGCTTTGGCAGGCTAAGGTGAGAGGATTGCTTGAGCTCAGGCGTTCAAGACCAGCCTAGGCAACATAGCGAGACCTTGTCTCTATTAAAATATATACATATATGTTTTAATATATTAGGCATAGACCTTCAAGGCTCAAAAGTATGGCCCCTCTAGCTCTGGAGACCCTTATAGCTCTCAGAAAAAAAAATATATATGTTTTAAAATTTTACTGAGATCACTTATTGGTCTTTGGACTAAGATCAAGTGTAAAGTTTTGATAAGGAAGACAAACTCAGACTGGAGGACAAGATCAAGGTAGTTGATTTCCCCAGCTGAAATCCCAGCTACCAGGCTGGGGAATGAGCAGGAGCCTTGGGAACAACCGGGGAAGGCCCAGAGTGGGGGACTGAGCCTGGTGAAGGACAGGCAAGGCAGAGAAGAGGGAACAGAACAGAGGGGGCGAGTTGAGAACTAGGGAACACTTTCCCAGGCTCGCTTTCCAGAATTTGTGTGCACTGGCAAAGTCCTTCCTACCTAAATCAAGGCAAGAGAATAGCAGACCTCAGCGTTGCGGGTAAAGAGTGAGGAACGGAAGTAGGCTGTGGTACCTGAGGCCAGAGTCTGCCTGAGCCTCTGTCCCCATGTCATGAAATCCCTGCTCCCTGGGCTTGAATATTGTCAATCTTCGCCAGCCTCTCTCCTTTATCCCTTTCTCTCCTTCCCATCCCTCCCACGCAGCAGCTAAGAATATAAACCATGGGGGATTAAAAATAGCAAGACTGGAGAGCTTTATTTCTGAACCATTTAGCAAAAGCCCTCCCCTTCTGTGTGCCCACAGTTTAGTAAGATCTCCAAGGGCAAAGAGGGAGTGTGTTTTCTTGACTATGACATCCAAGTGTTGTGGAATTGAGCTTTCTTTTCTCCCTGGGTCTTAGAATGTGGGACCCCATAGGATCTGAGACCCTGGAGGGCAGAACAGAGAAGGAAAACGAAGCAGGGCCCTCTGGGATTGAAGGAGATGGATGAGTGAGGGATGGGTCTTTTAGTCCTCTTTCAGAGGAAGGAAACTTCTCCCTCCCTACCGAGCACAGAATGAGAAGTGGGAATATTATAGGCAGGGGAATCTAGGTCCGATATCCAAAAAGATCTTACATTAGTTAGATGTTAGGCATGGACCTTCAAGGCTCAAAAGTATGGGGCTTCTAGCTCTGGAGATCCTTAGGAAGACTCTCAGAAAAATCTTGGACCCTTACACCCAGAAAAATACACGTGTTGTGTTAATATATACAACTGTTTATGCAACTTCAGAGGGTTTACTGAACCCCCAAAGCATAGCAATGGGTATCCTGGGGGGATCTGTAGACCCTAGATTAAGAAACCTGAATCAACCGGGTGTGATGGTTTATGCCTATAATCCCAGCACTTTGAGAAGCGGAGGCGAGAGGATTGTCTGAGCCCAGGGGTTTGAGACCAGGCTGGTCAACTTGGCGAGGCCTTGTCTCTACAATAAATTAAAAGAAAAATTAGCTGGGCATGGTGGCACATGCCTGTGGTTCCAGCTACTTGGATGGCTGAGGCAGAAGGATCACCTGAGCCCAGCAGGTCGAGGCTGTGGTGGCCATGAACGTGCCACTGCACTCCAGCCTGGGCAAGAGTGAGACTCCAACTCAAAAAAAAAACCCAAAGAAACCTGAATCAGTCAAATAAAGAGGGTTTTCTCCAAAGGCACTAAGTGTTCCCTTGTGGTCCCCGCTAGCCGTAGAATCTGTTTCACCTGATAGCAAAGTGTCTTCCTTCCCCCACTCCCATTTCCAAGCTGTAAGATTGAAGGGGAGGCGGGTGGGAAGCCTGAAAAGGTGGGAGAGAGGCCAGGAAGAAGGAAATTGGAAGCTCCAACTTAAAGGGGGTAAGCCTGGTCCCTGGGAAAGAGGAAGACAGTTGCTCGGACCCTCCAGTGCTGACTGTTCTCCTGCCTTTATCCCCTGCCAGATGTGCTGATGCTGCTGATGACAGATGTGCTGGTGTTCCTCCAGGAGAAGGACCAGAAGTACATGTTTCCTGCCCTGGTGAGCCCTGCCTTCTTCTCCTTTCTCAGCTTTCCTCCCCAAGCCCCAGAGAGCTCTGCAGTCCTCCAGCCAAACAACTATTATAGCAACTATTACTATAATATAATAAAAAACAAGAACAAGCCAGGTTCAGTGGCTCAGCCTGTAATCCCGTGCTTTGGGAGGGCAAGGGGAGTGAATTGCCTGAGCCTGAGGGTTCGAGACCTGCCTGGGCAAGTTGGCGAGACCTCATCTCTACAATAAATAAAAAAATTAGCCAGGTGTGGTAGCACGCGCCTGTAGTTCCAGCTACTTGGAAGGCTGAGGTGGAAGGATCGCTGGAACCCAGCGGGTTGAGGCTGCGGTGACCGGGAGCGGCCACTGCACTCCAGTCTGGGCGACAGAGTGAGGGCAACAGAGTAAGTCTCCAACTCAAAAAAAAAAAAGGCAAGAACAGCTAAAGAGTATTGCTACTGTGCAGAGGAACTTTTACACCTGTGAGGAAGGCCTATTAGTATCACCCTCATTTTATAAATGACTAAAGTAAAGCTTAAAGTTAGTCAAATAGTCCAGGCGCGGTGACTCAAGCCTGTAATTCCAGCACTTTGGGAGGCCAAGGTGAGAGGATTGCCTGAGTTCAGGGGTTTGCAACCAGCCTGGACAACTTGGTGAGACCTCATCTTTACAATAAATAAAAAATTAGCCGGGTGTGGTGGCGCATGCATGGAGTTCCAGCTACTTGGAAGGCTGAGGCGAAAGTATCGCCTGAGCCCAGCAGGTCAAGGCTGCAGTGGCCATGAGTGTGCCACTGTACTCCAGCCTGGGTGACAGAGTGAGACTCTGACTGAAAAAAAAACCAAAACATTAGTCAAATAGTTTGTCGAGGGTCACACACATTTCTAAGTCCTTTCTGGCTGGCACCAAAGCCTGGACTCTTTTTTTTTTTTTGAGTTGGAGTCTCACTCTGTCGCCCAGACTGGGTGCAGTGGCTGCTCCCGGCCACCGCAGCCTCGACCTGCTGGGCTCTGGCGATACTTCCGCCTCAGCCTTCCGAGTATCTGGAATTACAGGCGCGCGCTACCACGCCCAGCTGATTTTTTGATTTATTGTAGAGATGAGGTCTCACCGAGTTGCCCAGGCGGGTCTCGAACCCGCGGGCTCAAGCAATCCACTTACCTCAGCCTCTCAAAGGCGCGGGATTACAGGCTGAGCCACCGAGCCCAGCTCCGGACTCTTAATTTGTATTGTAGGATGTCTCTTCAGTCTTTTGGGCATTCCGGAGGGATTGAAGACCCAAATGGCCAAGGGCCAGGATTCCCAGGCTTAATCCTTCCTTTCCCCTGACTGGCAGGACAAACCCTCAGTGGTATCACTGCAGAATCTAATCGTACGGGACATTGCCAACCAGGAGAAAGGGATGTTTCTGATCAGCGCGGCCCCACCTGAGATGTACGAGGTGCACACGGCATCCCGGGATGACCGGAGCACCTGGATCCGCGTCATTCAACAGAGTGTGCGCGTGTGAGTGTCTGCCTCTTGCATGCATGCATGGCGCATGGCCTCAGGGAACCTGCAGCAGCAGATCCCAGACCACAACACCCCCTGGGAATAGAACATAGCATTCAGGGGTAAAGGCAGAGGCTGAGGGAGAGATAAGATGGCCCAAGACAGGAAAGGTCACTATGTTCTTATGTCCTTTAAAGTCCTATTTTATATACTGCCAACCTCGACAACCTTTCAAATGCAGCGTGAGCTGACAAGCAAAGGAATATTTTGAGCTGTCACACAGTGGCACCTGCCATTTCGCCTGTGACAGTGGTGCCAATGGTGGCACAGTACCATTTCAGCTACATCAACATCTTGGTCTGTAGGCAGAGGGCTGTTATTTGGATTGCATTGCTTTTAGCTTTATTTTCTAAAAAAGGATGAAAAAGAAGATAAGGAAACATTGATATTAGAGATGAGAGGAAGACTCTTATAAACAAACTCAACATAGTAGAAGCCAGAAGGAAATCCATGTGTTAAAGCAGCAAATCTTTATCGTCTCTTAGACACCTGTTGGGTTCAAGGAAGGCAGCTATGTGTCTAATTGTGTCAGAAAAATGATCAATAAAGCACAGGTCAAATATTTAAAATGGATCCTGGAAGATTGTACTTAAAGCATGGATTCTAATTAGGATTTTTGTAATTTTTCTTCAGCTTTCAGGGAATGGATTCTTCTCCAAATTTATAATTCGTAAACCAATTTTTTTTAACTTCAGTTTAGACTTTTGAACAAATTTTTTAGAAATGCATACAGAAGTATGAAGTTGCCTATTCAAGGAAAACAATTCAAAATACCTGTCCCATTGACAGTAGATCCATAGTGTCCTCTTTATTAATAGTATTAATATTTGTAATTGTGAAAATTTACTTTGTAATGTTAATTGTAATATATTTGTTGGCTGGGCACAGTTGGCTCATGCCTATAATCCCAGAACTTTCAGAGGCAGAGACGAGAGGATTACCTAAGTTCAGGGTTTCAAGACTGCCTGGACAACTTAGCGAGACATCGTCTCGCCAATAAATCAAGAAATTAGCTGGGTGTGGTGGCACATGCCTATGGTTCTAGCTACTTGGAAGGCTGAAGCAGAAGAATCGCCTGAGCCCAGCAAGCTGAGGCTGTGGTGGCACTGCACTCCAGCCTGGGTGACAGAGTGAGCTTCCAACTCAAAAAACCCCCAAAATATGTATATATATTCATAAAAATATGAATACATGTATATTCAAAGCACTGTAACATTCCACTTCATCCTAACAAAAAATCTGTGAGGAAGACAGTACCCTCATTTTTCACATAAGGAATCAGAGAGGTAACCAGCTGGTAAATAGTGGAGCTAGAATTTGAACTTGTTTGCTTGATGCCAAAGCCTGGACTTGATCTTCAGGTGACGTTTGGAGAGATTCATAACAGTAAATACACATAGTGCTAAGAAAAGGTCAAGGCCGGGCACAATGGCTCATGCCTGTAATCTCAGCACTTTGGGAGGTGGAGGTGAGAGAATTGGTTGAGCCCAGGGGTTCGAGACCAGCCTGGGCAACTTGGAGAGCCCTCGTCTCTACAATAAATCAAAAAATAGCTGGGTCTGATGGTACACGCCTGTAGGCAGAAGAATCACCTGAGCCCAGCAGGCTGAGGGAGTGGTAGCTGTGAGTGAGCTACTGTGCTCCAGGAAAGAAAGAAAGAAAAAGAGATCGAGAGAAAATGAAGCCAGGGCATGAGGCTGAGGAATCTTATCAGAAAAGCGAAGTATAGGGTGTGTTTGGGAAGAAGGGTGGGCTGCTTCCTGGTCTGTAACCTAGCTTCTGTCTCCTAACTCCATGTGACCTGTTATCCCTCCAGTTGCCCATCCAGGGAGGATTTCCCCCTGATTGAGACAGAAGATGAGGCCTACCTGCGGCGAATCAAGAGTAAGTCCACCCACAAAGAGCCCATGAAATACTCTAGGATACATTCACACAGTAGAGTACTCTGCTTCTGTTTAAAAGATGAGAGAGAGGGCTCTGTGAGGTCTGGCGGAGATTCACAGCCAAAATGTATGTTAAATGCAAAAAGCAAGGTTTAAAACAAAGTAAAGTATATGAAGCCATGTGTGTAAAAATAATACAGAGGACTAGGGTTGGGGAGTTGCTTCCTTTTTCACTGCACGGCCTTATATTAGGGTGTGATCTAACTGCTATAGAAAAAGACCAATGGAAATCAGTTGCTTAAGCCAGGTAGATTATTCCTCTCCACAGTCCACAGTGGGGAGTGCAGGGTGATGGTGCAGCTCTGCCATCTCCAACAGGACGCTGCCGTCTGTGTCCAGGGTGGCTACTCCAGCTCCTACCATCACATCTGCATCCCACCTAGCATGGAGGAATAAAGGAACAAAGATGGTTTATACTCATTTCTTTTAAGGGCAGATCTGGAAGACTCACCTCCATTGGTCAGAATTTAGTCACATGGTAATATCTCACTGTGAGTCAGGTTGAAAACCTTAGTCATAGCCGGGCTCAGTGGCTCAGTCTATAATCCCGCGCTTTGGGAGGCTGAGGTGAGTGGATTGCCTGAGCCTGCGGGTTCGAGACCCACCTGGGCAACTTGGCAAGACCTCATCTCTACAATAAATCAAAAAATTAGCCGAGTGTGGTAGCGTGCCTGTAGTTCCAGCTACTTGGAAGGCTGAGGCGGAAGAATCACCCAGCAGGTCGAGGCTGCGGTGGCCGGGAGCGGCCACTGCACTCCAGTCTGGGCGACAGAGTGAGACTCCACTCAAAAAAACAAAAACAAACAAAAAAAGAAAACCTTAGTCATTAACTGGGCAGCCATGTGCCCAGGTGAAACTTGTATGCATTCTCTAATTAAAGGAAGATGAGAAGAATGAACACTAGTGGACAACCTGAACCCCTGCCACAAATCTCCTTTGCTTTTTGTTTTTAAAATGAAAGTTGACTGGGCCCGATGGCTCAACCTGTAATCCCAGCCCTTTGGGAGGCCGAGGTGAGAGGATTGCCTGAGCCTGGGGGTTCGAGACCAGCCCAGGCAACATGGTGAGACCTCATCTCTGCAATAAATCAAAAAAATCAGCCGGGTATGGTAGCGTGTGCCTGTAGTTCCTGCTACTTGGAAGGCTGAGGCGGAAGAATCACCTGAGCCCAGCAGGTCAAGGCTGTGGTGGTTGTGAGTGTGCCACTGTGCTCTAGCCTGGGCAAAAGAGTGAGACTCCAACTCCAAAAAAAAAGAAAATGAAAAAAATAAAAGTTGAGGCAGGGCGTGGAGGCTCACACCTATAATCCCAACACTTTGGGAGGCCGAGGTGAGAGAATTGCTTGAGCCCATGGGTTTGAGACTAGCCTGGGCAACTTGGTGAGACTCATCTCTACAATAATTCAAAAAATTAGCTGGCGTGGTGGCGCATGCCTGTAGTTCCAGCTAAAGTTTAAAAAGTTAGCTGCCCAGCACTTTGAGAGGTGGAAGCAAGAGGATTGCCTTAGTCCAGGGGTTCAAGACCAGCTTGGGCAACCTGGTGAAACCTCATCTCTACAATAAATCAAAAAATTAGCCAGGTGTGGTGGCACATGCCTGGGGTTCCAGCTATTTAGAAGGCTGAGTCAGAATGATCCCCTGAGCCCGGTGGGTCAAGGCTGTGGTGGCCTTGAGTGTGCCACTCCCCTCTAGCCTGGGTGACAAAGGAGATTACTACTCAAAAAAAAAAGAGTGTTAGCTGGGTATGGTGGCTCATGTCTATAATCCCAGAGCTTTGAGAGGCTGAAGTAGGAGGATCACTTGAGGCCAGGAGTTTGATACCAGCCAGGACAACATAGTGTGAGACTCTTAACTAAAAGGAAAAAAAGCCGGGCTCGGTGGCTCAGCCTGTAATCCCACGCCTTTGGGAGGCTGAGGTGAGTAGATTGCCTGAGCCTGTGGGTTCGAGACCCGCCTGGGCAACTTGGCAAGACCTCATCTCTACAATAAATCAAAAACTAGCCGGGCGTGGTAGCGTGCACCTGTACTTGCAGCTACTTAGGAGCTACTCCGAGAGCGGCCACTGCACTCCAGTCTGGGCGACAGAGTGAGACTTCAACTCAAAAAAAGCCAGGCTCAGTGGCTCAGCCTGTAATCCCATGCCTTTGGGAGGCCAAGGTGAGTGGATTGCCTGAGCCCGCGGGTTCGAGACCCGCCTGAACAACTTGGCGAGACCTCATCTCTACAATAAATCAAAAAATCAGCCGGGTGTGGTAACGCATGCCTGTAATTCTGGCTGTTCGGAAAGCTGATTCGAAAAGCTGATTCTGAGGCAGAAGGATTGCCGGTGCCTAGGGCCACCCCTGCACTGCTCTTCTGGGTACCCCCAGGCCCTCCCATGTGCTCACCTGTCCTTCATCCACAGTCGAGGCTGCGATGGCCGGGAGCGGCCACTGCACTCCAGTCTGGGCGACCGAGTGAGACTCCAACTCAAAAAAAAAAAAAAAAAAATAGCTGGGCATGGTGGCATACACCTGTAGTCCCAGCTACTCAGGAGGCTAAGACAAGAGTGTCACTTTAGCCCAGAAGTTCAAAGCTGCAGTGACCTATGATCATGCTACTGCACTCCAACCTCGGCAACAGAGTGAGACTCTGCCTCTAAAAATAAAAATTTGAAAAGTACATGTGTTATTTTCCCCCAGAAAACGTCTTATGTTTTTTGTAAATACAAAAAAAAAAAAAATCAGCCAGATAATGGTGGCTTATGTCTATAATCCCAGCACTTTGGGGAGCTGAGACAGGAAGATTGCTTGAGTCCAGGAGTTCGAGATCAGCCTGGGCTACATAGTACAGGCTGAGGCAGAAAGATTGCCTGAGCCTAGGACGTTGAGGCTGCGATGAGCTATGATCGTACCACTGCACTCCAGCCTGGGTGACAGAGTGAGACTCTGACTCAAAAAACAAAAAAGAGGCCGGGCTCGGTGGCTCAGCCTGTAATCCCAGCACTTTGGGAGGCCGAGGTGAGTGGATTGCCTAAGCCCGTGGGTTCGAGACCCACCTGGGCAACTTGACGAGACCTCATCTCTACAATAAATCAAAAAATCAGCCGGGCGTGGTAGCACGCGCCTGTAGTTCCGGCTACTTGGAAGGCTGAGGCGGAAGGATCACTGGAGCCCAGCAGGTCGAGGCTGCGGTGGCCGGGAGCGGCCACTGCACTCCAGTCTGGGTGACAGAGTGAGACTCCAACTCAAAAAAAAAAATTTTTTTTGAGTTCTGCCAGTCTGCCCAGCCCTACCCCTATGCCTAGGGCCACCCTTGCACTGCTCTTCTGGGTACCCCCAGGCCCTCCCATGTGCTCACCTGTCCCTCATCCACAGTGGAGCTGCAACAGAAGGACCGGGCGCTGGTGGAGCTGCTGCAGGAGAAGGTCGGACTGTTTGCCGAGATGACCCATTTCCAGGCGGAAGAGGATGGTGGCAGTGGGATGCCCCTGCCCACCCTGCCCAGGGGCCTTTTCCGCTCCGAGTCCCTTGAGTCCCCTCGTGGCGAGCGGCTGCTGCACGATGCCATCCGCGAGGGTGAGGGAGCTTCTGGGGAAGAGTCCAGGTTCGAGCACTCACCACACAGAATATGGACACGTGTCTAGACCTGGACACACAGGCGGGACATAGAGGGTGCCAGTCCCGCAGTCCAGACACCTGAGTGCCTCTTCCCGGTTCCTGGGAAAGGCTGGACAAGAGGCATGGTCCTTGCCACTGTCTGACCCCTCTCATGCTGCACAGACTTCTGCCACCTCTAGGCATCTTGAATGCTTTTTGCCTTGTGTGATTGTGAGTGAAGCCCTGCTGCCCATCCTGGGGGCATTGCCCCAGGTGCCTGAGTATCCCGTACGTGGGGAGTGAGTGGCATTCTCCTTGAGTCCTGTGTCACTCCTGCCCTCACCTCTTCTCTTTCCCCACAGTGGAAGGCCTGAAAGACCTGCTGGTGGGTCCTGGAGTGGAACTGCTCCTGACACCCCGAGAACCAACCCTGCCCTTGGAGCCTGACAGCGGTGGTAACATGAGTCCTGGGGTTACTGCCAGTGAGTGCCAGGGCAGGGAACGAAGGTAGTAGGTGGGAGGGGCCAAAGAGTTGGGCTGGTACCAGGGATGGAGTGGTGTCAGAGCCCTGGGGATATGAGTTCAGCCATCCTTTCCCTTCTCAACAGACGGTGAGGCCAGAACCTTCAATGGCTCCATTGAACTCTGCAGAGCTGACTCAGACTCCAGCCAGAAGGTGGGTCCTCAAGAGGTCCCAGGACTTGGCAAGAGGGCAGGGAAGGGACAGCTGGTATATGGCTCTTCCACAAAGCTATCAGGGCAGGCACCCGGGATTTGTGTGCCTGTTGACTCCCTGTTCTTGCACATTTCTGCAGGATCGAAATGGAAATCAGCTGAGATCTCCCCAAGAGGTGAGATTTGCATTTGGGGGTGCAGGAGACTGGAGGGAGGATGTTCTCAGTCAGAAATGTACAGCCCAAGTTGGAATCGGGGCGGTGGGGGAGGTCTACCCTTCAAGTCTCTCTCCAGATCCTGTTGTTCCCACACCTACCCTCTTCCACTTCTGGGCAGTTCTCCCGTCCTGAAGCTCAGGCCCTATTCCCACCCTCTCCTCTGTCCTCAGGAAGCGTTGCAGCGACTGGTCAATCTCTATGGACTTCTACACGGCCTGCAGGTCAGTAGGGTGAGGGCTGGAATGGGGAAGGGGAGGAGCCAGTCTAGAGATGCCAACTGAGGCATGGTCATCCTAACAGGCCTTTCTAAAAACGGTACTCCCTCAATCCAGGCTCTGCAGGCATGATAACCTGGGCCTTGGGGGTGAGGGGTAGCAGAAAATGGAGGTTTCTGATACACCCTTCTCTCCCCATTCTGCCCCCAGGCGGCTGTGGCCCAGCAGGATACTTTGATGGAAGCCCGGTTCCCCGAGGGCCCTGAGCGGCGGGAGAAGCTGTCCCGAGCCAACTCCCGGGATGGGGAGGCCGCCAGAGCTGGGGCTGTCCCTGTGGCTCCAGAGAAGCAGGCCACGGAACTGGCCTTACTGCAGCGGCAGCACGCACTGCTGCAGGAGGAGCTACGGCGCTGCCGGCGGCTAGGCGAGGAACGGGCAACCGAGGCCGGCAGCCTAGAAGCCCGGCTCCGGGAGAGTGAGCAGGCCCGGGCTCTGCTGGAGCGGGAGGCCGAAGAGGCTCGCAGGCAGCTGGCCGCCTTGGGCCATACTGAGCCGCCCCCAGCCGAAGCCCCCTGGGCCCGCAGACCTGTGGATCCACGGCGGCGCAGCCTCCCTGCGGGTGACGCCCTGTACTTGAGTTTCAACCCCCCTCAGGTAAGGCTTGGAGTGGTGAACTGCCTTGGAACGGACATGAGGGTCCACAGGGCTGCTGGGGATTTGAGCCCAACTGAAATAAAACAATAGATTGGAAGGATATTAAGATACCGATTGGAGAACTGAGAATAAATTTAGACGGGTGCAGGGATGAGTGTTGAAGGAACATAAACTGGGTGGTGATACTCAAAGAGCTCAGCTGGTGGTGAAGGGGAGACATGGGTGAGCTCCAATCGAGAGAGCCATGTATTGGGGCCCAGCTGAGCAGAACCCGGGCCTGATGCTTTTCCTGCCCACCCTCCACAGACCAACCGAGGCTCTGACCGCCTGGATCTGCCTGTCACCATTCGCTCCGTCCATCGACCCTTTGACGACCGAGAGAGGCAGGACCTGGGTAGCCCCGAGGAGCGGCTGCAAGATAGCAGTGACCCCGACACCGGCAGCGAAGAAGAAGTTAGCAGCCGTCTGTCTCCGCCTCACAGTCCCCGAGGTGAGACCCTGGCGGAGACGTGGACTAGAGGTAGAGTGCAGCCTGAATACAGGCCTTTGGACTTTGGCTTCCAAATGGGCCCTAACTGACCACCGAGGCCTTCAGTAACTCCAGGGAGGGACACCGAGAGGGCTTTCTATTTTGTCTGATGGTGCAATTTCGGGAAGCAAGGTGTTGGGGACCCCCTTCTCTAACTGGTCAGTGATTCTCAGTCTTTCCAAGGAGAAATTGATTTTTTTAAAAACTTTTTTAGAGACAGAGTCTCACTATGTTACCCAGTTTGAACTTGAACCCCTGGATTCAAGCGATCCTTTTGTTACAGCCTCCCAAGTAGCTGCAGCTACAGGTGTGAGCCACTGTACCTGGCAAGAAATATATATTTTTAAGTTGAAGTCTTACTCTGTCACGCTGGCTGGTGTGCAGTGGCATGCTCACAGCAACTGTAGCCTCAACCTGCTGGACTCAGGCAATCCTTCCACCTTAGCCTTACAGTAGTTGGAATTACAGGTACGCGCCACCATGTCTGGCCAATTTTTTGATTTATTGTAGAGACGAGGTCTTGCCAAGTTGTCCAGGCTGGTCTTAAACCCCTGGGCTCAGGCAGTTCTCTCACCTCTGCCTCCCAAAGTGCTGGGATTACAGGTGTGAGCTACTGTGTCCCCCAGAAATAGATTTTTAGAGTAAAAAAAAGTCAAAGACCCTCAAGTTTTTATTCAGGAAATACAAAATGACCAAAAGCTGCTATGTTTTTATATTATAATCCTAGAGTATTTTGTGTTTTAGTAATCAAATTGTCCCCTTGTATACTTTATTTTTTTATTTTATTTTTATTTTTTAAATTTTTTTTGAGTTAGAGTCTCACTGTCACCCAGACTGGAGTGCAATGGCCGCTCCCGGCCACTGCAGCCTCCACTTGCTAGGTTCCGGCGATCCTTCCGCCTCAGCCTTCCAAGTAGCTGGAACTACAGGCGTGTGCTACCATGCCTGGCTAATTTTTTGATTTATTGTAGAGATGCCCAAGTTGCCCAGGTGGGTCTCGAACCCGCGGGCTCAGGCAGTCCACTCACCTCGGCCTCCCAAAGCGCGGGATTACAGGCTGAGCCACTGAGCCTGGCCTATTTATTTATTTATTTATTTATTTACTGAGTTGGAGTCTCACTCTGTCGCCCAGACTGGAGTGCAGTGGCTGCTCCCGGCTACCGCAGCCTCGACCTGCTGGGCTCCGGTGATCCTTCTGCCTCAGCCTTCCAAGTAGCCAGAACTATAGGCGCACACTACCACGCCCGGCTAATTTTTTCTTAAATTTATTGTAGAGATGAGGTCTCGCCAAGTTGCCCGGGTGGGGCTCGAACCTGCAGGCTCAGGCAATCCACTTGCCTCGGCCTCCCAAAGTGCTGGGATTACAGACTGAACCGCCAAGCCCTTTGTATACTTTAAAGTGTATCTAGTCCCTAGGAGTGGGTGCCTCGCTTACTTAGTCGTCAGAAGTTTTCCCCTCACCCAAGGACACGCAGACCGCTGCCTTCCCTTTGTAGCCCTCAGAGCCCAATGACCTGCAGATGGGAAAGCATTGGGGGTGGGGTCCAGTTCCTCAGGAGAGCCCCTGCTCACTCACTGGCTTTGCCCTGTCCCCCTCCAGACTTCACCCGAATGCAGGACATCCCGGAGGAGACGGAGAGCCGCGACGGGGAGCCTGTAGCCTCAGAGAGCTAAGGGGGCCCCTCCCCCCTGCCCTGTGCCCCACTGAAGAACATTATTGAGTGGGGCAAACCTCGGGGACTCCAATTTGCCAATGATGAGGGAACATTTAAAAGAACTGCTGATTGTCCTTGCCAGCTCTTGGGATCCTTGGATACCTGAGGCCATCTAAGAAGCTGGGGGAATTAGGCTACAATACCCCCGGGTAGCATCCACAAGCTACACCACAGATGCCAACTCTCCATGCCTTCTTCCCTCTACTTTAGGAAAATTTATTTATTTATTGTTTATTAGTTATGGGGGAGAGGGGAGATTTAAAGGACCAGGGACATGGGAACCAAGCCATAGGGATCAGGGGGCCCTGTCCTTTAACACTATTGGGGTACATTCAGGCTTAACCATGCAGCTGATGGGTTCCAGCCCTAACACCCTTCCCCAGCCACACCCGTCTTTGAGGAGAGGCTGCAGCCTTGGGACCCTACTGCCCTTTACGGAGGGTTATGGGCAGGGCCATGTCCCTCTCCCCTTTCCCCTCAACCTCTTCCTGCTGTCCTCCCTTCTCGCCATCCTCCATGGAAGCCCCAGGGAAATAACTTGGCTTCCTAGAGCGGATGGAATAGAAGTTGGGGTGGCCATATGGGTTTGTTGGGGGTGAGGGAAAAAAACCCACAGGGACCAGAATGTTTTGTTGTTGTTTTCTTTTTGTACCAAAGTCAACTGCACGTGTTTTATATTTTTAAGAGAAGATTGTAGGCAATTAGAGATCGCCGCCTTCTGTCCATCTCACCATCTCTGAAGAAGTTGAGAGGTGGGGGAGACAATGACTTCTCCCTTCGTCCACAGTAACGGGGGGCTTATGCTGACCTCTTCCCCAGCCAGAGCTGGGTTGGGAAACAGAACCCTGAGCTTACCTCCCACCTCAGCAACCATGACCTGAAACCTCAGGGTTCATTTGGGGGGTTTTTCAGCGGAATTCCTCCTTCCCCAAAGTCCAAAGGCGCCAGCCTTTTGCTGCCAATTTGGTTGTTTAAAAAAAAAAAAAGATCAAGCAGGGAAAATTAAAGACCTGGAACCCCCTGAGGTACTGTCTCATATCATCTGCCAGTTCTAAGTTGATGGTGAGGAAGACCTGGGCAGTGTGACCTAAGCTCTTCTGAAAGGGTCCTTTCCTCCCCCAGAAGGGCAACCTCTGCCTCAGTGAGAGAGGGGCCACTCACAAAAGTAGCTGCTGGGAATCTTTTTTTAAAAATTCACAAATGCAGGGATAAAAATGAAGGGGCACACAGCCAGGTGCCAATGTTGGGGCTTCTGGTGTGAGAAAGCTTTTTTTCATCTTATTTATATACTGTGCTCAGAAATCGCCTCCAACCTATCACCCCATTTTGACACAGTCCTGTCACCCTCTCCCCGGTGTCATTCGTTTTCAGATCCAGCCTCTACTCTGCCTTTGTTCATCTCCATGGTGTCAGAGCCCTGGGGTGACCCCTCACAGGAGGGGCTCACGTGCTGTTTGCCTCTCTGAGAGGCAGAGAGAGCTGGTTTCAGTTCTTGGTTTGGGTCAATTTTGCTTCCTGTTTCTGGTTGATACCCTGCTTTCGAGCTGTGGGGGGAGGGAAGAAGGTGAGAGTCTGGGGTTGTATAAACGCTGGCATGCTGTTGTGTATCCCCATTGGGCCTGTAGGGTAAGCTGAGAAAAACGGGGCTCAGGCCCTCGGCAAGACCTCAGCTAGAAAGAGGAACTGAGCTGCACAGCAGCTGGGCAGGCTCAGAGAGCAGCCAGCACCCTCCACTCCTGTGATTCTCACTTGCCAGCATGTGGCCTTTGCAAGGGGCTTTCTCATTCGTTACTTGGATCTTGGGAGGGGGGAGTGTTCTCGTTTTACTGGGGGGAAACCTGGGTGTGCAAAGGTTGCCAGGCCAGGAAGGGCCCAGCCCTCTTGGTTCCCAACCTCCACCTCACCCCTGGCAACTCCGCCTCAAAATACCAGAGCTTCGGGTTTCCGACACACTGACACATGGCTCAGCAGCCTCCACCACTGGAAAGGTGGAGTGGATGAGGAAGGCCAATGGGCGCGGGATGGGGAGGTGGGATGGGAAGGTTAGCATGCAAGGACCACCCAGGGAAGGGCATGCAGGTTCTCCCTACCCGCCCCCTATGGATCGCGCGGGAGGGCTCCTGGTCAGGAGAGCACTGAGAAACGAGACTGGGAACCCAGAGTGGGTGTGAGAAAGCCCCCACCCACTGGCGGGCAACGCTGCTCTCCCAGCAGTGCTGTTCTTTCCACTCCTTTACCGAACCCTGCTCTTTGTCTTCAACCCCAAAACATAATGTCAAAGCATTATTTTTTTTAATTTCAGTGACTTTAGGGGGTACAAATAGTTTTTGGTTACATGGATGCACTGTATAGTGGCGACGAAGTCTGGGCTGTAATTGTATGCACCACTCCCACCTGTGCACATTGTACCCGAGAGGTGATTTTTTCTTTCTTTCTTCCTCCCTCCCTCCCCGCTTTCCAAGTCTCCGGTGTCCATTATGTCATTCTCTGTGCCTCAAAGCATTTCTCTGATGTGGCTGTTCCTGGGAGCTAGATTCCTCCCTCACATCTGTGACCGTTCTGTCCCTTGTCTCCTCCCTACTCCCACTTTGGAAAACTCAGGCTTAACCTCTCCCTCTGGCTGGAGTTTCACAGCCCCTCTGGCTTTGTGCTCCACGGAGCCAGGGCCCAGCTTCCAACGAAAACATCCGCACTCCAAGGCTATTGCCATGCCCAACCCTCCCTTTTCCATCTTCCCCTGACATACCTATTACCCCCCTCCCCTCTCTGAGGGTAGATCTGTGCATGCATTCATCTCTGACTTGGACCTGTGTAAACCTTGTCAATATTTACCTCTGGGTCCCACAAAGCGGAGATGCCCCCAGAGGAGCCAATATCCGGGCTGCAGCAAGGCCATCAGGAGAGCTGCTGGGGGTGGGAAGAGGGAGACTTAGATGTGGGAGGATTTTCCATCCTCCTGAATTAGCTGGAAACAGACCTGGAGTTTTAGAACTAGTTTAAATATTATTTTAAAAAAAGGAAATTAGGCCGGGGGCAGTGGCTCACACCTATAATCCCAGCACTTTGGGAGGCCAGGGTGAGAGGATCTCTTGAGGCCGGGAGCTTGAGATCTGTCTGGATAGCGTAGAGCCCCTGTCTCTTGTATTTTTTAAAACAATGAAATTAAACAAGAGGGAATCAGCCTGGGCAACATAGTAAGACCTTGTCTCTACAAAAATCAAAAAAATTAGCCAGGTGTGGTGGCATGCACCTGTAGTCTCAGCTACTTTGGAGGCTGAGGGGGAAGAATCGTCTGAGCCTGGAGGTCGAGGCTGTGGCGATCTGTGATTATGTCACTGCTCTCCAGCCTGGGTGACAGACTCTAACCAAAAAAAAAAAAAATCCAAGTACAAAAAAGGGCTAATTGCCATTGCTCAATATGTTGTGAATTGGGTGGCTCTTCATAGCCTCTTCTGCTCAGCAGGTGGATGGAATGGGGGCAGGGGGCCCCTGGAGGCACTGACCTCCCCCTCCAGAGAGGCTCTGCATTGAAGCAGGCACTGCTCCCACCTGCTCCTCAAGGATCTTGAGCATCCAGTCCTGGGTTAGGAGACTCACCAGAGAGCTTGGGGGACCGGGGGAGCAGGGCAATGGAAATGGGAGTTCCACCCCATCCACCTCTGTCTCCTCCCTTTTTTCCAGAGACTGTCCCCCAGGAAATCCTTTCTGTTTTTTGTTTGTTTTTTGAGTTGGAGCCTCACTCTGTCGCCCAGAACTACAGGCGTGCGCTACCACGCCCAGCTAATTTTTAATTTTATTGTAGAGATGGGGGCTCACCAAGTTGCCCAGGCGGGTCACAAACCCACGAGCTCAGGCAATCCACTCACCTCAGCCTCCCAAAGTGCTGGGATTACAGGCTGAGCCACCCGAGCCCGGCTAGGAAATCCTTTCTGATGGATATCCTTTGTCATTGATGGGTCTCAGTGAATACACAAACCAAAGAGGAGCCTTGTGTCCTGGAGAACACACCTTCAAGAGGGGCTTGAGAGATCACAACCGTCAGTTCTTTATGCAAGACTCGATTATACCCCCCTTAAGAACATGTAAGCAGCCAGGCTCGGTGGCTCAGCCTGTAATCCTGCGCCTTGGGAGGCTGAGGTGAGTGGATTGCCTGAGCCCGCGGGTTCCAGACCCGCCTGGGCAACTTGGTGAGACCTCATCTCTACAATAAATCAAAAATCAGCCAGGCGTGGTAGCGCATGCCTGTAATTCCGGCTACTTGGAAGGCTGAGGCGGAAGGATCGCCGGAGCCCAGCGGGTCGAGGCTGCGGTGGCTGGGAGCAGCCACTGCACTCCAGTCTGGGCGACAGAGTGAGACTCCAACTCAAAAAAAAAAAAAACATGTAATTCAGATGAGACTGTCATAACTCCCTGCCCTTATCTTCCAGCTGCCCCCGGATTTCCTCCTTTTTCTTCTCCATTTTACACAGCTAAAACTATACTTAAGGCACTGTTGAATCCTCAATAATCATTTTACAGATGAGAAAACTGAGGTACAAAGAGATGAAAAAACTTGCACAAGGTGCAAATCCAGGTGCTCTGACACTCAAGTTGATACTCTGAGCTGTGCACTCAGAGTAGGCATGGGGAAGGACTAGCATTATTTTCTGTGGTTTCCACTTCCCTGGCCCTACTACCTTCAGCGTGTTTTACCAACCCCTTTATCTCTCACCTCTTTGCTGCACCCATGTCTTGGACTTTATTGTCACTTCTCCCTTCAGATCTTGACTTAAAGGGCGGTACACAGTATTCCCAGTCAGTACCAGGGTTTTACACCCAGGGCCTGACAGGTGCCAGGATTCCAGCAAGACCCCAGACCAGGGCTCCCTTCAGGGGAGCTACAGCTTTTGCTGCTAAGACCTCTGCTGATACTGTTTTTTTAGGCACCACTGAGATGCTAAGATGGGAATGGCCAAGGGAAGAGGACTTTTTTTTTTTTTAAGCTGGATTCTCACTCTGTTGCCCAGTCTGTGCAGTGGAATGCTCATGGCCACTGCAGCCTCGACCTGCCGGGCTCAGGTGATCCTTCCGCCTCAGTCTTCCAAATAGCTGGAACTATAGGCACATGCTGCCATGCCCGGCTAGTTTTTTTTAAATTTTATTGTAGAGATGAGGAATTGCCGAGTTGCCCGGGCTGGTCTCAAACCCGTGGGCTCAGGCAGTGCTCTCACCTCAGCCTCCCAAAATGCTGGAATTATAGACATGAGCCACTGCACCCGGCTAAGAGGACATTTTTGGCCTTGGTGCCAGAGAAGGACAAGGGACATCCATTTCTAAGGTGATGGTGAGAGGTGGGAGAGGATAGAGGAAGATGGACGCTGGTTTCTTGACTCATTAGCCAAGAACCCTTAGGGAAAAATTCCTGGGGATGCTTACAGAGAGTAGAGGTGGGGCAGCCAGTCCTTGAATCCACATGGAACTGGGAAAGAAAAGTTCAAGACAATGTGTGGGTAATCCAGAGGTTTATTCTCAGATCCTCTTTGTCACCTCCAAACAGAGACAAGCTTTGTCATGCCCAGCCCTGATCCGGGCCCCTGCCTCCCCCATTCCACCACACCCGGAGTCTGGGATCAAAGATCAGACTTCCTCCCTGACAGGACACCCCTCCCTGGGATGCAAGGATCCTGCACCAGACAGACCTCAGAAAGGAGCATGTTCAGCTTGCACCGTTCACCGGGGCGTCCCTTTATCCGGGTTGATGACCATGGCAGAAGGGCCGCTCTCCTGGGGGATGCGCGCTACCCACCGCCTGCCTGCCTGCTTTAGGGCCACCTGTTCCACCCAGTCCTGGCCCTGGGGCCACAGCCTGGACTGCAGCTCCCTGAAGGTGTCTGCCAGAGCCCTCCGGGGCTCGCGCCTGAGGAGACAGTACAGCACGGGGTTGAGGCAGCTGTTGCTGTGTGCCAGGCATGTGGTGACAGGGAAGACGTAGGTATGGATGGCGTAGAAGGTACTGTCCCAGGGCACCAGGTCAAACTTCACCAGGACACCCCAGAGAGTGACCACATGGTTGGGGAACCAGCAGAGGAAGAAAGAGGCCACCAGGATGCGTACGGAGCGGGCCACAGCCCTGCTGTCCTGCCGCCGCTGTCGCCGCCGCCGCAGGAAGGCCAGCAACAGCAGGTAGCTGGTGGTGATGATGCCCAGGGGCAGCACGAAGGCCAGCACCACTCTCTGCAGCTGGTAGGCCCCCAGCCAGTACCTGCTGGGGAAGCGCAGCAGACAGAGGCGCACGCCACACACCTCACTCTCTGCCCCGAAGACAGCCGTGGGCACTGTCACCACAGCAGCCGCCACCCACATGGCCAGGGTGGCCACGCGGGCCCAAAAGAGTGAGAGGTGGGTGCCTGGCCCCGTGGCCATGGCCACCACCCAGTAGCGGGCGACGCTCAGCGCCGTGATGAGGAAGATGCTGGCATAGATGTTGAGCACAGTTGCTGTCAGGACCATCTTGCAGAGGGCACTTCCAAAGGGCCAGTGGAAGTCCAGCGCTGACTCGGCTGCCCAGAAGGGGAGGGTGAGCGCCAGCCCTAGGTCCGCCAGGGCCAGGTTGAAGACAAAGGTGTCTGAAGGCGGGCCAGGGGCTCGCTGAGCACAGTTACCCAGTACCCACAGCACAGCCAAGTTTCCCAGCAAGCCGATGGCCCCCACAAGCCCATAGGCCAGGGCAACCATGATCCTCAGGGCTAAGAATTGGACAGGCATCGCTGCGTCGTCAGCACTCAGCACGCCGCCTCCAGAGGTGTTGGCCCAGGAGAGAGTGACTGGGGTGGTAGATGTATTGAGAGCAGGCATCGCCAGGCATCCGCGGGTGGTGGTGCTGAGCAGAGAAATCTGCAAGTGACTGCCAGACTGGCAGAGGCCACTGTAGCCTCAGCAGGGGGTTGTAGGTCAGATGCTGCTGGGGCCTCCCACATGGCCCAGCCCACACCCACACCTTACAGGGAGAGGTGTGGAGGGACAACCCATCCCTTCCCTGTTGGTCAAGGTTGGTGGTGGGTGGGGCAGGGCAATCTCTGGTGTGGAGTGTGTGTGTGTATTTAGGGCTCTATGCTGCAGAGAGGGAGAGAAGGAGATGGCGTAACCCTACAGTGGAGGGCAGCCCCAAGCCTCTGCCCCAGGGAGCAAGCTGGAGCTTCCCTGTCCCAGGGATGACAGGAACCTAGAGCCACCTCTGCTCCCAACAGTGTGCAAGGCCCCCTTCTCTGCAGCAAGGACTCCCTTGGGGCCCAGGGGAAGGGTCCTGGGAGGGGGCAGAGAGACAGGGAGTCAGCATGGACGTCAGGGAGAGAGGACTCAACCGAGGCTGTGGTCCCGGGCCTGCTGCTCACTAGCTCTGGGGCCGGGTGAGTTGCTTTACACCCTGAGCCTGTCTCCTTGTTTATGTTTTTCAGACCAATCTCTGCTAACCAGAACTGGTGTGATGAAATGAGGTCATACATGTGAAGCTGCACTTTGTATGTCTTCACATGGATGATGATTATTTCCAAGGAGAGGTTTGGGGTGTTTGCAGCAGAAGGGAGCAGCTGTGATCATGCCCAGGGAACGGTGCCAACTAAAACAGGTTGGAATTCATCTCAGCAGCAAGCGACCTTGAGACTAAGAGCAGGGAGGGAAAGGAGAGAGGAAGTCACCACTTCCTGTCCCTTCCCTGCTGGGAACACTGGGCCTGTGTGGACTAGAGCGACCAGGCTGGCCCCCAGTTCTGCAAGATTAAAGTGACCCTGCTAACCTACCACCCCAGACCCTTTCACCATTTCCTGCCCTAGTCTGTGAAGCCAGAGTTGAAGGTTCCCCCGTACTCTCCTCCAATCCCCAAACCCCATTTCAGAGTTGCAGGTCCTGAGAAACGCCCTCACCACACCTCATCCTGTCTCCCCATGATCTCAGTCCTCACTGGATCCTCCCCTTTCACTGCCCACATCTCTACCCAGTGCACTAGGAGCTGCAATGGGGAGAAAGAGCAGGCAGAATGCAGTAGGACAAAGAGCAAGGCTTTCCAAGGATTCCAAAACCTTCAACACCTCCCTGGCCTCTTCGTGCTAATATACTATTTGATGTTCAGTTCCCTTGGGGTGCTGGGGAGGAGAGGGGTCCTGACAATAAGTCAGCAGTGGGCCAGGTGCAATGGCTCACACCTGTAATCCTAGCACTTTGGGAGGCGGAGGCAAGAGGATTGCCTGAACCCAGGGGTTCAAGATCAGCCTGGGCAACTTGGCAAGACCTCGTCTCCACAATAAATCAAAAAGTTAGCTGAGCATCGTGGCGTGCTCCTGTAGTTCCAGCTACTTGGAAGGCTGAGCCTGAAGGATCACCTGAGCCCAGCAGGTCGAGGCTGCGGTGGTCATGAGCATGCCACTACACTCAGCCTGCATGACAGAGGAAGACTTGGACATAAAAAAAAAATTACCAGGTGTGACAGCATTCATCTGTAGTCCCAGCTAACCTGGGAGGCTGAGGCAAGAGGATGACCTGAATCCAGGAATTCGGGGTTACAGTGAACTGTGATTGCACCACTGTGATCTAGTCTGGACAACAGAGCAAGACCCTGTCTAAAAAAAAATAAAAATTAAAAGATAACTGCTTAATGCTTTGGATGTATTTTGTCTCGGCTTAGAAAAAAGAAACTGGGCCAGAGTTTCAGGGTTCTGTTATTCATTTAAAACATCTGGTCCTCTGATCCTTTATTTACCCTTATTCATTCCTGGTCTAAAGTCTTGCCCTTGGTCTGAGATGATCACCCCCTTGTGACTATGTAGAGAGGTGATGCCACCAGCTGGCCAAGTCTAAGAACTTCATTTTTCTAGCATTTTGTTCACTTAATCGTCTGTCCATTAATTCATTCACTCACTAATCATAGCATTCCCTGAAACCTTACTATGTGCCAGGCACTGTGCTAGATGCTGGAGAGACAAAAACAAATAAATTATGGCCTTAGGAGAGAAAGTTTTTTTTGTTTTTTGTTTTTGTTTTTGAGTTGGAGTCTCACTCTGTCGCCCAGACTGGAGTGCAGTGGCCGCTCCCGGTCACTGCAGCCTCGACCTGCTGGGCTCCGGCGATCCTTCCGCTTCAGCCTTCCAAGTAGCTGGAACTATGGGCACACGCTACCACACCCGGCTAATTTTTTGATTTATTGTAGAGACAAGGTCTCACCAAGTTGCCCAGGCGGGTCTCAAACCCGTCCGTGGGCTCAGGCAATCCACTCACCTCAGCATCCCAAGGCGTGGGATTACAGGCTGAGCCACCGAGCCCGGCTTGTTTTTTTTTGGTTTTTGGGTTGGAGTCTCACTCTGTCGCCCAGACTGGAGTGCAGTGGCACACTCCCGACCACTGCAGCCTCCACCTGCTGGGCTCCGGTGATCCTTCCACCTCAGCCTTCCAAGTAGCTGGAACTAATTTTTTTATCTTTTTATTTTTTTATTTTTTGAGTTGGAGTCTCACTGTCGCCCAGACTGGAGTGCAGTGGCCGCTCCTGACCACTGCAGCCTCGACCTGCTGGGCTCCGGCGATCCTTCCGCCTCAGCCTTCCAAGTAGCTGGAACTACAGGCGCACGCTACCATGCCCGGCTAATTTTTTTTTAATTTTTTATTGTAGAGATGAAGTCTCGCCTGCCCAGGTGGGTCTCGAACCCGCGGGCTCAGGCAATCCACTCACCTCAGCCTCCCAAAGGCGCGGGATTACAGGCTGAGCCACCGAGCCCGGCTGGAACTAAATTTTTGATTAACCAGCTAATTTTTTGATTTATTGTAGAGATGAGGTCTCGCCAAGTTGCCCAGGCGGGTCTTGAACCCGTGGCTCAAGCAATCCACTCACCTCAGCCTCCCAAAGCGCAGGATTACAGACTGAGCCACTGAGCCCAGCTAGAAGGTAAAGTTTTTGAGATGGAAGATGTTTGTTTATTTTTTTGAGTCAGTCTCACTCTGTCACCCATGCTCACAACCACCCCAGGCTCGACCTGCTGGGCTCAGGCGATCCTTCTGCCTCAGCCTTCCAAGTAGCTGCAGTTACAAGCATGTACCACCACGCCCAACTAATTTTGTAAAATTTTTAATAGAGACAAGGTATCATCATGTTGCTCAGGCTGGTCACAAACCCATGAGCTCAGGCAATCAGTCCTCTAGCCTCTGCCTCCCAAAGTGCTGGGATTACAGGCGTGAGCCACTGTGCCTGGTGGAGGGGATATTTAAGACCATCTAGTTAAGCAGGGCTCAGTGGCTCAGCCTGTAATCTCGTGCCTTTGGGAGGCTGAGGTGAGTGGATTGCCTGAGCCCGCAGGTTCGAGACCCGCCTGGGCAGGCGTGACCTCATCTCTACAATAAAATCAAAAACTTAGCCGGGTGTGGTAGTGCGCACCTGTAATTCCCGTTACTTGGAAGGCTAAGGCGGAAGGATTGCCAGAGCCCAGCAGGTCGAGGCGGCGGTGGCCTGTGCACTTCAGTCTGGGTGACAGAGTGAGACACCAATTAAAAAAAAAAAACAAAAAACAAACAAACAAACAAAAAGAACATCTAGTTGAACTTCTCATTTTATACAGAATGAAAGTGACTTGCCCAAGGCCACCAGGGAAGTGATGGTAGAGTCAGGATTTGAGATAAAGGTCCCTTGACTGCTAAAATAGGAGCCCTTTCCACCACGTCAAGAAACCCTGCAGTTGTTTCTCTCCACACTTCATTCCTTCCTGCTTCTGAGTGCCAGAAGCACCATCCAGTCCCTGTCCTTGGGTGGTTCCAAAGCAGCATATGGAAATGGCCCCAGCATGTGGACAGAGAGACAGTGACAACTTCTTCCAGATGGTTATTTATTCATAACCGTTGGGAGGATACGGAGGAACTAGAGTCAACAGAAATGCATTTGCTGTCCCTCACGTTCATATTATCCTCTGGAGCCACACTTGACCAGTGCCATTGTCTTCTTTTTTCTTTTTTTAGAGTCAGGGTCTTGCTCTGTTGCCCAGACTGGAATACAGTGGCACTGAAACCTCAAACTCCTGGGCTCAAGTGACCTTTCCCCCCTCAGCCTCCTGAGTAGGTGGGACTACAGGCATGCACCACCATGCCTAAATAATTTTTAAAATTTCTTTAGAGCCGGGCTCGGTGGCTCAGCCTGTAATCCCACGCCTTTGGGAGGCTGAGGTGAGTGGATTGCCTGAGCCCGCAGGTTCGAGACCCACCTGGGCAGAGAGACCTCATCTCTACAATAAAAAAAAAAAAAAATCAGCCGGGCGTGGTAGCGCATGCCTGTAATTCCGGCTACTTGGAAGGCTGAGGCGGAAGGATCGCTGGAGCCCAGCAGGCGAGGCTGCAGTGGCCAGAAGTGGCCACTGCACTCCAGTCTGGGCAATCAAGTGAGACTCCAACTAAAAAAAAAAAATTTCTTTAGAGTTGGGATTTCACTGTTTCCCAGGCTGGTCTCGAACTCCTGGCCTCAAGCAATCCTCCTGCCTTGGCCACCCAAAGCGCTGGGATTACAGGCGTGAGCCACTGTGCCCAGCCTCCAGTGCCATTTTCTATCTTTTTTACAGAGTCGAAGGACCTGTTGTGGTAGACTATGGGACCTGTTGTGGTAGACTATGGTGTCTGCCTTACATAAAAAGGGCTTCTGATGGCTGGACCTTCTCCTCAGTCATCTGAATATCCACCCCTCCCTCAGCCCATATGTTGTCCAGCTACACGCCCCTGTCCCCACACTCTAAAGGTTAAGCTTCGGAGTATCCAAAGAGGAACTGGAGGAAGAGGCAGGAGGGATCCAGTCATCACTCTGCAGAGCATAAAGGGAAGGGAGATTTGCATTTATGGAAGAAGGGACAGAGACTAAACCCTTGGGGGACTCAATGGCAGGAACAGAAAACCCGCCCCTAATCCAAACCCCCCACATCAGCCCAGTCAGCCACCATCTCTACTCCTTCATGTCTCCAGGATTTCCTGGAGAGGAACCTCTAGTTTTGGTTAGGGACATGGGCAGCGCCAATGCTCGGGGCAGGTTCTGAATCAATTTCTCTCTCTCAATAAACTTTATGTCTTGCCATCATTTCAGAGTTACAGAAAAATTGCAAAGGTAGTGAGAATAATACATCTTTTTTATTATCCAAAGTAAAACCGACAGAGCACCAAAAAAGAAAAAAAATCATAGGGACACATATGACGAAAGCTGTGAAATACCAGTACACTGAAAATGACAAAACATTGCTGAGAGAAATTAAAGAAGACATACATAAATGGAGGTAGACTGTGTTCACTGGTTGGAGACTCAGTCATATTCTATTTTTTTTAGTTGGAGTCTCACTCTGTCTCCCAGGCTGGAGTGCAGTGGCATGCTCATTGCCACCACAGCCTTGACTTGCTGGACTCAGGTGATCCTTCTGCCTCAGTCTTCCAGGTAGCTGGAACTACAGGCGCATACCACCACACCTGCCTAATTTTTTTGATTTTTTTTTTGAGTTGGAGTCTCACTCCGTCGCCCAGACTGGAGTGCAGTGGCACACTACTGGCCACTGCAGCCTTGACCTGCTGGGCTCCGGCAACCCTTCCGCCTCAGCCTTCCAAGTAGCTGGAACTACAGGCGCACACTACCACACCCAGCTAATTTTTGATTTATTGTAGAGACGAGGTCTTGCCAAGTTGCCCAGGCGGGTCTTGAACCCGTGGGCTCAGGCAATCCACTCATCTTGGCCTCCCAAAGTGTGGGAATTACAGACTGAGCCACCGAGCCTGGCCAATTTTTTTGATTTGATGTAGAGATAAGGGCTCACTAAATTGCCCGGGCTGGTCTCAAACCCGTGGGCTCAGGCAATCCTCTCACCTCGGCCTCCCAAAGTGCTGGGATTATAGGTGTAAACCACTGCGCCAGGCCTGTTCAGTCATATTCTTTTTTTTTTTTTTTTTTGAGTTGGAGTCTCATTCTGTCACCCAGGCTGGAGTGCAGTGGCCGCTCCCAGCCACCGCAGCCTCGACCTGCTGGGCCCTGGCGATCCTTCCGCCTCAGCCTTCCAAGTACCTGGAGCTACAGGCGCGCTACCACGCCCGGCTAATTTTTTGATTTATTGTGGAGATGAGGTCTCACCAAGTTGCCCATGCGGGTCTCGAACCCGCGGGTTCAGGCAATCCACTCATCTCAACCTCCCAAAGGCGCGGGATTACAGGCTGAGCCACCGAGCCCGGCTTCAGTCATATTCTTAAAATGTCAATCCTCAGAACTGGCCTACAGGTTCAACACAATCCTGATCACAAGTCTAGCAGGCTTTTTAAAAAACATATGCGGGCCAGGCTCGGTGACTCAGCCTGTAATCCCAGCCCTTTGGGAGGCCGAGGTGAGCGGATTGCCTGAGCCCACGGGTTCGAGACCCACCTGGGCAACTTGGCGAGACCTCATCTTTACAATAAATCAAAAAATTAGCTGGGTGTGGTAGCGCACGCCTGTAGTTCCAGCTACTTGGAAGGCTGAGGCGGAAGGATCGCTGGAGCACAGCAGACGAGGCTGCGGTGGCCGGGAGCAGCCACTGCACTCCAGTCTGGGCGACAGAATGAGACTCCAACTCAAAAATAAATAAATAAATAAATAAATAAAATAAAAATGAAAAAACGTGTGTGTGTGTGTGTGTGTGTGTGAAATTCACAAACTGATTCTAAAATTCATGTGAAGTTGGACATGGTGACTTATACCTGTAATCCCAGCACTTTGGGAGGCGGAAGCAAGAGGAATGGCTGAGCCTAGGGTTTGAGACCAGCCTGGGCAACATGGTGAGACCTTGTCTCTACAATAAATCATAAAATTAGCCAGGTGTGGTGGCACACACCTGTAGTTCCAGCTACTTGGAAGGCTGAAGTGGAAGGATCACCTGAACCCAGCAGGTCGAGGCTGCGGTGGCCATGAGCATGCTACTGCCCTCCGTCCTGGGTGACAGAGTGAGATTTCATCTCAAAAAAAAAAAAAAAAATCAGGGCACAGTCTCTCATGCCTGTAATTGCAGCACTTTGGGAGGCTAAGGAGAGACGATCACTTGAGACCAGGAGTTCCAGGCTTCAGCAAGCCATGAGCATATACCACTGCACTCCAGCCTGGATAACAGAGTGAGACTCCAACTAAAAAAAATAGTATAGAAAAACACAGAAAAATAAAATTTTTTTAAAAATCGTAAATTTGATATTATTATTATTATTACTATTATGAGTTGGGTCTTACTTTGTCACCCAGGCTGGAGTGTAGTCGCACAAGCATGACAATCACAGTTCACGGCAGTCTTGACTTCCTGGACTTAGGCAATCCTTCCACTTCAGCATCCCAAGTAGCTGGGAGTACAAGTGCACACCATGCTCAGCTAATTTTTTTTTTGTAGAGACAAGGTTTTGCTTGTCTTAAACTCCTGGGCTCAAACAATCCTCTCTCCTTAGCCTCCCAAAGTGCTGCAATTACAGGCATGAGACGCTGTGCCCAATTTTTTTTTTACTCAGAGTCTCACTCTGTCACCCAGACTGGAATGCAGTGGCATGCTCACAGACATTGCAGCCTTGACTTGCTGGGCTCAGGTGATCCTTCCGCCTCAGCCTTCCAAGTAGCTGGAACTACAGGCATGCACACCAAGCCTGGCTAATTTTTTGATTATAGAGATGAGTTCTCACCAAGTTGCCCAGGCTAGTTTCGAACCCTTGAGCTAAGGCAATCCTCTTAAGCCTCGGCCTCTCAAAGTGCTAGGATTATAGGTATGAACCACCATACCCAGCCTCTTTCTGCTTCTATGAGTACAATTGTTTTAGATTCCACATGTAAATGAAATCACAAAGTATTTTTCTTTCTTCTTTTTTTTTTTGAGTTGGAGTCTCACTCCATCACCCACACTGGAGTGTAGTGGCACGCTCCCGGCCACCACAGCCTCAACTTGCTAGATCCTTCCACTCAACCTTCCAAGTAGCCGGAACTACAGGCGCGTGCTACCACACCCGGCTAATTTTTTGATTTGTTGTAGAGATGAGGTCTCGCCAAGTTGCCCAGGCGGATCTCGAACCCGCGGGCTCAGGCAATCCACTCACCTCAGCCTCCCAAAGCGCTGGGATTACAGGCTGAGCCACCGAGCCCGGCTTACAAAGTATTTTTCAGGACGGGCACGGTGGCTCTCGCCTGACATTCCAGCATTTTGGGAGGCAGAGACAAGAGGATTGCCTGAATCCAGGGGTTTGAGACCAGCCGGGGCAATTTGGTGAGGCCTCGTTTCTACAATAAATAAAAAAATTAGTTGGCCATGGTGGTGCACACCTGTGGTTCCAGCTACTTGGAAGGCTGAGGTGGAAGGATTGCATGAGCCCAGCAGGTCTAGGCTGCAGTGACTGTGAACATGTCATGCACTGCAGCCTGGGTAATAGTGAAACTCATACTCTAAATAAATAAATAAATAAAGTGTTTGCCTTCCTGTGTCTGGCTTATTTCACTTAGTATAATGCTCTTCAGTTTCATCCATCTTGTTGCAAATGATAGAATGTCCTTCTTTTTTAGGGCTTAATAGTATATCGTTGTATGTACAGGAAGTGCCAAAAATGTATACAACTTTTTAGTATGACGTCAATGTCAAAAGGTGACATTAATCAAATGAATGCTAGCATCATCATGCGACAGGCAGGACAAAGAAAATGGTGGAAGCTTGGTCAGGCTCGGTGGCTCAGCCCGTAATCCCAGCACTTTGGGAGGCTGAGGCGAATGGATTGCCTGAGTCTGTGGGTTCAAGACCAGCCCGGGCAACTTGGCGAGACATTTTCTCTACAATAAATCAAAAATTGACCGGGCGTGGTGGTTCATGCCTATAATCCCAGCACTTTGGGAGGCTGAAGTGAGAGGATTGCCTGAGCCTGTGGGTTCGAGACCATCCTGGGCAACTTGACAAGATCTCATGTCTACAATAAATAAAAAAATTAGCTGGGCCGGGCTCGGTGGCTCAGCCTGTAATCCCCCAAAACCTTTGGGAGGTTTAGGTGAGTGGATTGCCTGAGTCCACAGGTTCGAGACCCACCTGGGCAGCGAGACCTCATCTCTACAATAAATCAAAAAATCAGCCGGGCATGGTAGCGCATGCCTGTAATTCCGGCTACTTGGAAGGCTGAGGCGGAAGGATCACCGGAGCCCAGCAGGTCAGGCTGCGGTGGCCGGGAGCGGCCACTGCACTCCAGTCTGGGTGACCGAGTGAGACTTCAACTCAAAAAAAAATTAGCTGGGCATGGTGGCATGTACCTGTAGTTCTAGCTACTTGGAAGGCTGAGGCGAAAGGGTTGCCTGAGCCCAGCAGGTCAAGGCTGTGGTGGCCGGGAGCATGCCACTACCCTGAAGCCTGGGTGACAGACTGTGACTCCAATTAAAAAAAAAAAAAACTTGGTGGAAGCACAGTTGAGTGAATGTTATACTACACATTGCTGCCATAATTTAATTCAACTTCAAAAAGTAATATCAAGATAGCATCTCTTAAAATGTGTACACATTATTTTGTCACCTCCAGTATATACCACATATTTATCCATTCATCTGTTGATGGGAACTAAACTTGATTTCTTTTTTTTTTTTTTGAGTTGAAGTCTCACTGTGTTGCCCAGACTGGAGTGCAGTGGCCGCTCCTGGCCACCGCAACCTCGACCTGCTGGGCTCCGGCGATCCTTCCGCCTCAGCCTTCCAAGTAGCTGGAACTACAGGTGTGCGCTACCACACCCGGCTCATTTTTGATTTATTGTAGAGATGAGGTCTCGCCAAGTTCCCCAGGCGGGTCTCAAACCCGCAGGCTCAGGCAATCCACTCACCTCAGCTTCCCAAGGTGCGGGATTACAGGCTGAGCCACCGAGCCCGGCTTCAAAGCGTCTTAAATTCTAAGTAAAATGGATGGTTTAAATGACTGAAATTAACTCAGGAAAAGAATCCTGAACAGATGAACAACTACATGAGAAATTGAAAAGCTTTCAAATATCACTAAAAAGTTTCCAGATCCAGAAGATTTTTATAAGCAAGTTCAGTATAGCCTTCAAAGAGACAATAATTTCTAAATTATTCAAATTATAGGGGAAAAAATGAAAAGGTTGCTAACTAATCTTTCAGAGCCAGCAGAAACCCAGAACTTGAATTTTTTGAGACGGGGTCTCACTTTGTCACCCAGGCTGGAGTACTGTGGTGCAATCATAGCTCACAGCAACCTTGAACCCTTGGCCTCCACCAATCTTCCCAGCTAAGCTTCCCAAGTAGCTGGGAATACCGGCATGCACCACCATACCTAGCTAATTTTTTTTTTTTTTTTGAGTTGGAGTCTCACTCTGTCACCCAGACTGGAGTGCAGTGCCACCGCAGTCTCGGACCTGCTGGGCTCCGGCAATCCTTCCACCTCAGCCTTCCGAGTAGCCGGAATTACAGGCATGAGCTACCACGCCCGGCTGATTTTTTAATTTATTGTAGAGATGAGGTCTCGCTGCTCAGGCAGGTCTCGAACCTGCGGGCTCAGGCAATCCACTCACCTCAGCCTCCCAAAGGCGCGGGTTTACAGGCTGAGCCACCGAGCCCGGCTCTTAGCTAATTTTTAAATTTTTGGTAGAATTGGAGTCTCAGCCGGGCTCGGTGGCTCAGCCTGTAATCCTGTGCCTTTGGGAGGCTGTGGTGAGTGGATTGCCTGAGTCTGCGGGTTCGAGACCCACCTGGGCAATTTGGCGAGACCTCATCTCTACAATAAATCAAAAATTAGCCGGGCGTGGTAGCGCGAGCCTATAGTTCTAGCTACTTGGAAGGCTGAGACGGAAGGATCACCGGAACCCAGCAGGTCGAGGCTGCGGTGGCCGGGAGCCGCCACTGCACTCCAGTCTGGGCGACAGAGTGAGACTCCAACTCAACAAAAAAGAATTGGAGTCTCACTATATGTCCCAGGCTGGTCTCGAACTCCTGGGCTCAAACTATCCTTCTGCCTCAACCTCCCAAAGCAGCTGGGATTGCAGGTGCAAGCCACTGTGCCCAGGTCAACTTGATCTTTTTTTTCAGCTTGAAAATCACAATGTATTGTTCTATAATTAAATTAGGAGAAAAATGAACCCCCTGGTAGAAAGAAGCAAGAGTCTTCTAGGGTCTGGCATTTGATGAGATAGATATTCAGTTACTGTGCATTTCCACTGTTTTCCCATGGCAGAACGAACAGCAGAGATTTGGGAGCTGCATGGAGAAGCCAGGTTATTCTTATGTTCTGTGACTATGTTGCTTGCAGGGCTGTTGATGTCACAGTAGCAACCTGTGCCCCAGACAAGCGGGGTGCTATTATCTTCCCACACATTTTTTTTTTTTTTGAGTTGGAGTCTCACTCTGTCGTCCAGACTGGAGTGCAGTGGTCGCTCGTGGCCACCGCAGCCTCGACCTGCTGGGCTCCGGCGATCCTTCCACCTCAGCCTTCCAAGTAGCTGGAACTACAGGCGCGCACTACCACATCCGGCTAATTTTTGTTTTATTGTAGAGATGAGGTCTCGCCAAGTTGCCCAGCGGGTCTCGAACCTGTGGACTCAGGCAATCCACTCACCTCAGCCTCCCAAAGGCACGGGATTACAGGCTGAGCCACCGAGCCCGGCTTCCCACACATTTTTATTCTGAGTTGGTCTCACTCTGTCACCCAGACTGGAGTACAATGGCACGCTCATGGCCACTGCAGCCTTGACCTGCTGAGCTCAAGTGATCCTTCCGCCTCAGCCTTCCAAGTAGCTGGAACTAGGTGCGTGCTACCACGCTCGGCTAATTTTTGATTTATTGTACAGATGAGGTCTCACTAAGTTGCCCAAGCGGGTCTCGAACCCGCGGGCTCAGGCAATCCACTCACCTCAGCCTCCCAAAGTGCTAGGATTACAGGCTGAGCCACCAAGCCCGGCCTTTCCCACACATCTTTATCACAGGCTTCCTCACAGGAGGGCACTGCCACGTGCTCTCAGACAGTCTCTTATCCAAAGTTCCTGGTTTGGTTGACAACATCTTACTCAATACAACTTTTGTTCTCCTGGCTTGAGATACAGTGACTAGCTTTGGCCCAAAGAACTTGGTGGTAAGCATTGAAAGGACTAGTAGCCACTTTGCTTGTGATACCAGGACAATTATTTCGGCACTTGATAAGGAAACCTGCAAGCCCTGATCTCTTTTTTTTTTTTTTTGAGTTGGAGTCTCACTCTGTTGCCCAGACTGGAGTGCACTGGCCACTCCCCGCCACTGCAGCCTCGACCTGCTGGGCTCTGGCGATCCTTCTGCCTCAGCCTTCCAAGTAGCCAGAATTACAGGCATGCGCTACCAAGCCCAGCTGATATTTTGATTTATTGTAGAGATGAGCCCAGCAGGTTGAGGCTGCAGTGGCTGTGAGCAAACCACTGCACTCCGGCGTGGGTGACAGAGTGACTCCAACTAAAAAAAAACAACAAAAATTCAAGTTGTGTGCAGCGAAGGCACCTGTGAGGAGAGCATGTCCCCACGAGTTGACTACCTGAACCCTGAAAAGCAATTACAGTGATAAAAAGAGATCAGGGGCCGGGGTCGGTGGCTCAGCCTGTAATCCCACGCCTTTGGGAGGCTGAGGTAAGTGGATTGCCTGAGCCCGTGGGTTTGAGACCCCCTAGGCAGCGAGACCTCATCTCTACACTAAAACCAAAAAATTAGACGGGCGTGGTAGCGCATGCCTGTAATTCTGGCTATCCGGAAGGCTGAGGCGGAAGGATCTCCGGAGCCCAGCAGGTGGAGGCTGCGGTGGCCGGGAGCAGCCACTGCACTCCAGTCTGGGCGACAGAGTGAGACTCCAACTCAAAAAAACAACAACAACAAAAAAAAAACCTCTGGCCTCCAGAATAAACTCGAACTCCTTAGCATGGCATTCAAGGCCTTTCCTTATCTGGTCCCAATACTCCAGCCCAGCAGAGGTACCAGTTTGCTGAACAGGGTGTTCCATAATCTACGCTTGATTTCCATCTCTCCAGTCTGCAACTAGAGTTTTAGTTCCGTTTCTCAGACGCCCCACCAAATTGGGCAGCAAATCTTCTTACAACTCTATTATATGTATTTGCCTGCATTCCTGCCACGCCACATTGAGAGTACCAGAATGGCAGGATCTGCGGCTTACTCATTTTTTTTTTTTAATTTTCAATTTTAAAGATGGGGGGTATAATAGTACAATACAGGGCTAGGTATACAAATGTTCATTTTGCAAGTACACCTCTTGATGAGGTGTCTTCCACGCACCCCCCAGGCAGTTTTCCACTACTGTTGGCTTATTCATCTTTACATCTTTGGCTTGGTGCACAGAAATGAAAAAAACAAAACAGCTAAATTCTCATATGACCTTTGGAACGAAGTACTTCGCTTTTTTATTTATTTATTTTTTTGAGTTGGAGTCTCACTCTGTCGTCCAGACTGGAGTGCAGTGGCCGCTCCCGGCCACCGCAGCCCCGACCTGCTGGGCTCTGGCGATCCTTCCGCCTCAGCCTTGCAAGTAGCTGGAATTAAAGGCATGCGCTACCATGCCCGGCTTATTTTTTGATTTATTGTAGAGATGAGCTCTCGCTGCCCAGGCGGGTCTCGAACCTGCGGGCTCAGGCAATTCACTCACCTCAGCCTCTCAAAGGCGCGGGATTACAGGCTGAGCTACCGAGCCCGGCCGCTTTTTCCAAGTAACTGGAATGTGAACTGGGCAAAAGGCTTATTTCCCAGGCAGCGGCCGGGACTCCACATACACGAAGCTGAATTTGGGGGGAAAGACCTCTTTAATTCCCTGACTCATGCGTATTGTCTTCTTGTCTACCAACCTGCCCACACCAAAGATGGATTCTTCTAGCCCCGATTCCGCTTTCGAGTCAGACATAACAGCCATCTTTCTTAAGGGCACGGCTCAACCCGGAAGGTCACGCCCTACCTGTCTCAGAAACACCAGACGCCTTTAAATCACCGAGAGTCCAATCGGAATCGGCATTTTCACCGGAACCGCTCTGCCTCACCACCGGAAGGGGTTGTGCGTATGTGCGTTGGGGGCGGAAGTGACGGGAAGTAGTAGTGGGTAGTTGGCGGGTGGTTGAGTAGAACCGGTCGCCATGTCCGCGGGGAGCGCGACACATCCTGGAGCCGGCGGGTAAAGCTTAGCGGGCGAGGGCATCGGAGCCAGCATGGGGGAACGGGAGAGGCGGAGAGACCCTAGAAGGCTGCGTATGGGTGGAGGGGCGCTTAAGTGGGAAGTGTACGTGTCGGGGAGCCGGACATTTGGGGGAGAAGGATCTCGAGCAGGCCTGAGGCCCCCTGAAAAGGGCCGGCGGGCGTCCGAGGGAGGGGGAAAGCAGGCACTTTTGGAGGGAAGGGCGAACCAAGGGGAAGGGGAAGGCGAAAGCGAGAGCGTGCCGAGCAGAGTAGTTTTTCGATAGATAGAGATGACAGTGGAAACGAAGTAGATTTTGGGAAAGGATTGAAAGAAGTGGGAGTTTGGTGAAATATGACCCTAATTGTCTAGGAAGAACTGGGAATTTTGAGATTCGGAGGTGTAAGTATGTAATAGAGAGTAAAATGGGATGCTAAATGCTTAGTTAGGTAAGAAGAATATGCTCGTAAACTAAAGCTTTGGGGCCTGATAATTTCCTTTTCCTACCTGTAGGCGCCGCAGCAAATGGGACCAACCAGCTCCAGCCCCTCTTCTCTTCCTTCCGCCAGCGGCCCCCGGTGGGGAGGTCACCAGTACTGGGGGAAGCCCCGGGGGCACCACAGCTGCTCCCTCAGGAGCCTTGGATGCCGCCGCTGCTGTGGCCGCCAAGATCAATGCCATGCTTATGGCTAAAGGGAAGCTGAAACCAACTCAGAATGCTTCTGAGAAGGTAATCAAATTGGGGGGGGTCTCTACTAGTTGCCACTTTGAGTAGGAGTTGTTTTGTACTCTCATAGTCGTTAGTGTTAGTAAAGGAGAAAATGAGCAGTCTTTTAAAGATTTGTTAGAGATTAGTTTTTGAGCGTTTCAGATGACATTTTGTCATAATTACGTTTTTACAAGGGATCTTTGGGCTGATTACATTTATCGGGCAAAAAGCTTGTTTTGTCCATATTCACTTAGTTCAGTTTAAGTTCTTTTTTTTTTTTTGAGTTGGAGTCTCACTCTGTCGCCCAGACTGGAGTGCAGTGGCATGCTCCCGGCCACTGCAGCCTCAACCTGCTGGGCTCATGCGATCCTTCCGCCTTAGCCTTCCAAGTAGCTGGAACTACAGGCGTGTGCTACCAGGCCCGGCTAATTTTTTGATTTATTGTAGAGATGAGGTCTTGCCAAGTTGCCCAGGTGGGTCTCAGACAATCCACTCACCCCAGCCTCCCAAAGGTGCGGGATTACAGGCTGAGCCACTGAGCCCTGCTCAGTTTAAGTTCTAGTCATAGAGTTGTTTAAAGCAATGTACTACGTTTTTGATACACGTGCTTTTTTCCTGAAATCAAATGAGAACCTTTAGATGTATAATGACTACTTCACTAAAATGCCATTAAACATGAACTAAAATGGAGGAATAATTTGCGTATAGGTTGTTTTGCTGTTTTCATACAAGTTGAGAACATTTTTCATTTTATAAATTCTGGTGTAATTAGAGTCTTGTAACTAGAAGCCTTTACTTTTCCATATAGTAAAATAATCCTCCTACAGGATAATGATTATAGTGGCTGTTTTCATTGCTAGAGTGCATGCTATCTACTTTTCTTCCTTTAAAAAAAAAAAAAAAAAGCAAGTTTCATGTTGCCTGGTCTGACCTTGAACTCCTGGGTTCAAGCCAGCCTCTCATCTCAACCTCCTCAGTAGCTGGAACTGTAGGCATGTACTACCATGCCTCACTGTACTTAAAAAACAGAAAAATTGCAGTCATTTTGTGGAATAGATGATTGTTACCAGTTTGCAGAGGAGGAAAATTCCGCTCATGAATGTAAAGCAACCACTTGTTCAAGATATCTAAGTGGACCCGCGTGGACAACTTGGCGAGACCTCATCTCTACAATAAATCAAAAATTAGCCAGGCGTGGTAGCGTGTGTCTGTAGTTCCAAGCTACTTGGAAGGCTGAGGTGGAAGGATCACCAGAGCCCAGCAGGTCGTGGTTGCGGTGGCCGGGAGCGGTCTGGGCGACAGAGTGAGACTCCAACTCAAAAAAAAAAAAAATATATCTAAGTGGTAGGCTTACTTCAAAATCATCTTGGACAGTTGGTTGGGTTTTTTTTTTGGGGTTTTTTTTTTTTTTTTAGTTGGAGTTTCCTTTTTTGCCTAGGCTAGAGTGACAATTGGGTATTTAACTTTTGTCAGAAAGTCTCTAGCATTGGAGAATTCAATGTATTTCAGTGTATCCCATCCTACTGTAATAAACATATGAAGAAAAAATTTTGGCTTAAATTAAAATTTGCCTCTCATGGTACCTGTCAAGAGGTAAATTCAGTGTTTGAAAATGAAAACCTTTGTGAGCTTTTCAGTTCTATGGAATGTTGATCAGTATGCTATAACCTGTCTGGAAGTTTAAATATTAAAAGTTCAGAGTTGGTGAGAACTTAACAGTGAATTGGAAGTTCAGTATTAAGTATATTTTTATGATCTGCAAGGATTGTGTGAGTCGGCCGTTTCTAAGGTCGGTGAGGAAAAATTAAAAGCATACTGACAAAAGAGGGAATGTTCCTGGAATATTAAGATTCTTTTTATTTTTATTTTTATTTTTTGAGTTGGAGTCTCACTCTGTCACCCAGACTGGAGCAGGCCGGGAGCGGCCACTGCAGCCTCGACCTGCTGGGCTCCGGCAATCCTTCTGCCTTAGCCTTCCAAGTAGCTGGAACTACAGGCGCGCATTACCATGCCCGGCTAATTTTTTTTTTAATTTATTGTAGAGATGAGGTCTCACCAAGTTGCCCAGGCGGGTCTTGAAGCCGCGGGCTCAGGCAATCCACTCACTTTGACCTCCCAAAGTGCTGGGATTACAGGCTGAGCCACCGAGCCCAGCCGATTCTTTTTTTTTTTTTTTTTAAACAGAGTCTCTGTTGCCCAGACTGGAGTGGAGTGGTGCAATCCTGGCTCACTGCAACTTCAACTTCCTAGGCTCAGGGCAATCCTTCTGCCTTGTCTTCCTGAGTAACTGGGACTATAGACATACACCGCCATATCCAATAATTTTTTTGTAGAGAAGAGTCTTGCTATATTGCCTTAGACCAATCTCAAGCTCCTGGGCTCAAGTAGTCCTTCCTTGGCCTCCTAAAGTGCTGGAATTATAGGTGTGAGCCACTGCGCCTACCCAAGATTCTTTTTTTTTTTTTTTTGAGTCGGAGTCTCACTTTGTCGCTCAGCCTGGAGTACAGTGGCACGCTCCCGGCCACCGCAGCCTCGACCTGCTGGGCTCCGGCGATCCTTCCGCCTCAGCCTTCCAAATAGCTGGAATTACAGGCATGCGCTACTATGCCCGGCTGATTTTTTGATTTATTGTAGAGATGAGATCTCGCTGCCCAGGCGGGTCTCGAACCCAAGGGCTCAGTCAATCCACTCACCTCAGCCTCCCAAAGGCACGGGATTATAGGCTGAGCCACCGAGCCCGGCTTACCCAAGATTCTTAATACTGATGTTGATCATATAGCTCACATTTTTTTTAAACGAAAAGTAAACTTTAGGCCGGGCTCAGTGGCTCAGCCTGTAATCCCAGCACTTTGAGAGACCGAAGCGAGTGGATTGCCTGAACCCGTGGGTTCGAGACCAGCCTGGACAACTTGGCGAGACCTCGTATCTACAATAAATCAAAAATTAGCTGGGTGTGGTAGCGCGCCTGTAGTTCCGGCTACTTGGAAGACTGAGGCAGAGGCTGTAGTGACCATGAGCGTGCCACTGCACTCCAGCCTGGGCAACAGTGAGACTCCAACTCAAAAAAAAAAAACGTAGTCTTTAAAACAATTGTTGCCGGGCTCGGTGGCTCAGCCTGTAATCCCGCACCTTTGGGAGGCTGAGGTGAGTGGATTGCCTGAGCCCTCAGGTTCGAGACCCGCCTGGGCAGCGAGACCTCATCTCTACAATAAATCAAAAAATCAGCTGGGCATGGTAGCGCGCACCTGTAATTCTGGCTACTCGGAAGGCTGAGGTGGAAGAATCACCGGAGCCCAGCAGGTCGAGGCTGCGGTGGCCGGGAGCGTGCCACTGCACTCCAGTCTGGGCAACTGAGTGAGACTCCGACTCAATAAAACCAAAACAGTTGTTGAATTCAGCAAGAGGGTACATAAATAATGGGTTTAAAATCTTAAAACAGACCCGCCTGGGCAACTTGGCAAGACCTCATCTCTACAATAAACCAAAAAATCAGCCGGGTATGGTGGCACATGCCTGTAATTCCGGTTACTCGGAAGGCTGAGGCAGAAGGATTGCTGGAGCCCAGCGGGTCAAGGTTGCGGTAGCTGGGAGCGGCCACTGCACTCCAGTCTGGGCGAGTATATTGGTAGTATATACCTACTGTTCAGTACGGTAGTTGCTAACTACATGTGGCTGTTTAAATTAAATACATTCCCAGCCTCCATAACTGAGAAATAAATTTGTTGTATAAGCAAAAAAAAAAAAAATTTTTTTTAAATTTAGTTTTTTAGTGACATTAGCTACATTTCAAATGGTCAAGAAATACATGGCTAAGGACTATAATACTGAACTTAGACATAGAATAGTTATCACAGAAAGTTCTGTTGGAACATTGTTATGTACTTTTCTTTTTTAAGTTGAGAGTCCCATTCTGTTGCTTAGACTGGAGGGCAGTGGCACACTCATGGCCACCCAGCGTCTACCTGCTGGGTTCTGGCGATCACTCCACCTCAGCCTTCCAAGTAGCTGGAACTATAGGTGCACACTACCATGCTCGGCTAATTTTTTGATTTATTGTAGAGATACGATCTCATCAAGTTGCCCAGGTTGTTCTCAAAGCCATGGACTCAGGCAATTCCCTCATCTTGGCCTCCCAAAGTGCTGGTATTACAGGTTTGAGCCACCGCGCCTGGCCTTGGGGTCATTTTAACGAGGTTTTTGTTTGCTTATTCTTTTATTTGTTGACAAAATGTGTTTGCAGATGGATAAAGGGAAAGGGAGGGAGGTGGTGGGACTCAGGAAAGGATGGTTGTAAACTGGGCAACTAGAAGACTATTTCATCTTGTAAACTTTTAATTTCTCTCTTTTTTTTTTTGTAGCTTCAGGCCCCCGGCAAAGGCCTAACTAGCAATAAAAGCAAGGATGACCTGGTGGTAGCTGAAGTAGAAATTAATGATGTGCCTCTCACATGTAGGAACTTGCTGACTCGAGGACAGACTCAAGATGAGGTGTGGAAGAGTTGAGACTTTTTGGGGAAGATGGCGGGTGAATTCAGAAAAGGAAGACCTTTAAACACAAGCAGGAGTCACGATATTTATTAGAGAATTTGGATCATAGTCTCCAAAGTCAGAATTGGGTTTACTTGAACTTCAGAGGAAGGTAATGAAACAGATACGGGTCAGTTCTCTAGGTTGGTTTGAGTAAGAAGCCATGGATCAAAATTTCAAGTTACAAAATTCATTCTTACTTTGCTTGGTGGAATGAATAAATGAATGGGATCAACCAGTTACCACATCTTCCTTTTTTTTTTCACATCTTCCTTTTAATAGACCATTTCCTTTTTTAGATCAGCCGACTTAGTGGGGCTGCAGTGTCGACTCGAGGAAGGTTCATGACTACTGAGGAGAAGGCCAAAGTGGGACCAGGGTGCGTATGCTTGCCCTCTTAGCCTCTGGTTTGTGGAAAGTTGGGCATGTGACTAACATAGCTGCCTATTTTTCATTCTTAGGTAATATACGTAAATTATGTTTGATTAGTGGTTGGATGGGTATGTGTATATGTGCTTTATAGGAGAATTCTGAGGCAGCTATTGTTTTTGTATCACTTTTTGGATTTTTTTTTTATTTTTTTACTTTTTTATTTTTTATTTTTTTTGAGTTGGAGTCTCACTCTGTCGCCCAGACTGGAGTGCAGTGGCCGCTCCCGGCCACCGCGGCCTCGACCTGCTGGGCTCCGGCGATCCTTCCACCTCAGTCTTCCGTGTAGCCGGAATTACAGGTGCGCACTACCACGCCTGGCTGATTTTTTTATTTATTGTAGAGATGAGATCTCACCTGCCCAGGCGGGTCTCGAACCCGCGGGTTCAGGCAATTCACTCACCTCAGCCTCCCAAAGGCGCAGGATTGCAGACTGAGCCACCGAGCCCGGCCCACTTTTTGGATTTTTATTTCAGTGTTTTTATTGGGAGAAACAATACAAGAATGTACAAAAAAACCTTAACATTTAATGTGTATGTTTTTTCTTCTTTCTGCTTTATATGATCTGCAGGAATAATGTATATACTTGTAAGCCTTTTCTCTACGGAAATAGTTATCCCCACAAATGGACTCATATGAAGAGCTGGTGTGGGCCTTTTAAGAAGTTTATCTATATGCCACTATCACATTTGCCTCATTAACTAGGATAGTCAAAACTACATTTGCCGTTAGACAACCAGCAAAAACACTCTGTTCTTTTTTTTTTGGGTTGGAGTCTCACTCTGTCGCCCAGACTGGAGTGCAGTGGCCGCTCTCGGCCATCGCAGCCTCGACCTGCTGGGCTCCAGCGATCCTTCTGCCTCAGCCTTCCAAGTAGCTGAAACTACAGGTGTGCACTACCACACCCGGCTCATTTTTGATTTATTGTAGAAATGAGGTCTCGCCAAGTTGCCCAGGCGGGTCTCAAACGTGCAGGCTCAGGCAATCCACTCACTTCAGCCTCCCAAGGCGCGGGATTACAGGCTGAGCCACCGAGTCCAGCTGACACTCTGTTCTTGAATATTGGGTTATCGAAATTGATTGAATCGCAGCAAAGACAGACTCATAGGAACAGATTTAATCCCTATGTGGGCCAGTTGATTTTTTTAATTAGGGATCTCTGTCACCTATGCTGGGAGTGCAATGGCATGATCATGGTTCATTGCAGCCTTAAAACTCCTGGGCCCAAGCAGTCCTCCCTTCTCAGCCTCCCAAGTAGCTGGGATTATAGGCATGTGCTAACATGCCTGGTTAATTTGTTTTTTTATTGTAGAGATGTGACCTTGCCGTGTTCCCCAGGCTGGAATCAAACTCCTGGGTTCAAGCAGTCCTCCTGCCTCAGCCTCCCAAAGTGATGAGATTACTGGTGTGACTTCCTGGCCCCCAGTTAACCTTTAAAAAGCTATAAGAAAAGTTTATTCCCCAGCTATAAAACCATTGTTCATTTTAATTTCTAAAAACCATGTTCAGCAACATTGGAAGCAAAAACCCTTCCATTGTATATAGTTTCTTTTCTTACTTGGAAACTTTTTTTTGAGTTGGAGTCTCACTCTGTAGCCTAGGCTCACGGCTACCACAGCCTTGACCTGCTGGACTACTTGATCCTTCCACCTGAGCCTTCCAAGTAGCTGGAACCACAGGCATGCGCCACCATGCCTGACTGGTTTTTTAATTTATTGTAGATGACGTCTCGCCATGTTGCTTAAGCTGATCTCAAACCCATGAACTCAGGCAGTCTTCTCACCTTAGCCTCCCAAAGTGCTGGGATTACAGGTGTGAGCCACACACCTGACCTTTTAAACACTATAAATTAGATTTAGTGGCCCTTTTACCTCCTGTTTTGGTTTTGACTGAGTTGTAATCATCCTTGTTGTTTCTCTTTATAGGGATCGTCCATTATATCTTCATGTTCAGGGCCAGACACGAGAATTAGTGGACAGTAAGTAATGTTTTTGGCTTACACAGCATTTTTTGTGAAGAACAAAGTACAGGGCTATGTGTATCTAGTTTGCATGCTGCCCCTGCTGTCTGTTCTAACTCTTATTTATAAATTCCACACAACGTGTATGGGAATGTAGAGAGGTTGGAAGCCACACATTTGGGTTACTTACAAAACAGATGAGGCCTTGAGTAAGTGAATGATGATATCTTTATCACTGGGCACTAGTCAGGCCATTCAGTTCAATTTTACTTTCTTTGTTTTTCCCCAGGAGCTGTAAACCGGATCAAAGAAATTATCACCAATGGAGTGGTAAAAGCTGCCACAGGGACAAGTCCAACTTTTAATGGTGCAACAGTAACTGTTTATCACCAGCCAGCACCCATTGCTCAGCTGTCTCCAGCGGTTAGCCAGAAGGCTCCCTTCCAGTCAGGGGTATGTTTTGGGGAAGGGATCATTACCAACGTTATCATTTCTTTTTTTTGTTTTTTTTTTTTTTGAGTTGGAGTCTCACTCTGTTGCCCAGACTGGAGTGCAGTGGCTGCTCCTGGCCACCGCAGCCTCGACCCGCTGGGCTCCGGCGATCCTTCCGCCTCAGCCTTTCAAGTAGCTGGACTACAGGCGCGCGCTACCACGCCCAGCTCATTTTTTTTTTTTTTTGATTTATTGTAGAGATGAGGTCTCACCAAGTTGCCCAGGCAGGTCTCGAACACGCAGGCTCAGGCAATCCACTCACCTCGGCCTCCCAAAGTGCTGGGATTACAGGCTGAGCCACCGGGCCCGGCCAACTTAATCATTTCTTTTTTTTTTTGAGTTGGAGTCTCACTCTGTCACCCAGACTGGAGTGCAGTGGCAGTGGCGGCTCCTGGCCACTGCAGCCTCGACCTGCTGGGCTCTGGCCATCCTTCCACCTCGGCCATCCTTCTGCCTCAGCCTTCCAAGTACCCGGGAAATTTACAGGGGCGCTATCACCCCCGGGATTTTTTTTGATTTATTGTAGAGATAAAGTCTTGCCTGCCCGGGCAGGTCTCAAACCCGCGGGCTCAGGCAATCCACTCACCTCAGCCTCCTAAAGGCGCGGGATTATAGGCTGAGCCACCGAGCCGGGCTCAACTTCATCATTCCTATAAAAAATTTATATATCTCAGCTGGACATGGTAGCTCACGTCTGTAATCCCAGCACTCTGGGAGGCAGAGGCAAGCGGATTGCTTGAGCTCAGGAGTTCAAGACCAGGCTGAGCAACATGGTGAGACTTTGTCTCTACAATAAATCAAAAAAATTAGCTGGGCGTGGAGGCGCAAGCCTGTGGTTCCATCTACTTGGAAGTCTGAGGCTGAAGGATCATCTCCTGAGCTTAGCAGGTTGAGGCTGTGTTAGCCGTGAGTGTGCTACTGCACCCTAGCCTGGGTGACAGAGTGAGACACCCAAAGAAAAAAAATCATATATTCCAACTAATACATATCATGGGGAAAAAAACCCCTGAGTTCCAAACTGAAAGTTACCTGTATTGATATTCTGTTAATTGGCTATCCAGGTTGCCAAGATATAATAAATATCTGAGAACACATCTCTTCATACTGACATATTCTAGAAAGGGGATTGATGGATAAGAGAGTATACATGGACCAGACGTGGTGGCTCAAACCTGTAATCCCAGCATTTTGAGAGGCTGAGGCGAGAGAATTGTTTGAGTCCAAGGGTTTAAGACCAGCCTGGGCAACTTGATGAGCCCTTATCTCCACAATAAATCAGGAAAAATTAGCAGGGTGTGGTGGCTCATGCCTATAGTTCCAGCTACTTGGAAGGCTTGAGTGGAGGATCACCTAAGCCCAACAGGTCGAGGCTGTGGGGACCATGAGAGCATGCCACTGCATTCCAGCCTGGGTGACAGAGTGAGACTCGGACTCAAAAGCAAAATACAGGGTATACACACTGCACACTGAAGTCAGTGACTTTAATTTGTGTTTGTAAACTTGATGGCACCTGGAGGACTAAGAAGGCTGAGTCTGATGAAGCAAGACTTTGCTGATACATTCCTCCTAGAAAAAAGGGTGAGAGAGAGCAGCCCTCATTGGAGAACGTCACAGGGCTGACTGCACTACCCTACACGCCTCTCCTGTTTTACAGGAGACTGTCTTGGCTATACTTTTTATTGACTTCTTTGAGTTGCAGGGAAGTGGGTATGCTTACTCAATATTGGATCTTGGGTTTTGTCTCTTAAATATCTCTTGCTGACTAGAATAAGGTGTTCATTTTGTCGGTAGGTACGTGGAAAATGAAGTTCTTATTTAAATTAAGGTCCTTAAGCCGGGCTCGATGGCTCAGCCTATAATCCCAGCACTTTAGGAGGCTGAGGTGAGTGGATTGCCTGAGCTGGCAGGTTCGAGACCCGCCTGGGCAACTTGGCGAGACCTCATCTCTACAATAAATCAAAAAATCAGCCGGGCGTGGTAGTGCATGCCTGTAGTTCCGACTGCTCGGAAGGCTGAGATGGAAGGATCCCCGGAGCCCAGCAGGTCAAGGTTGCGGTGGCTGGGAGTGGCCACTGCACTCCAGTCTGGACGACGGAGTGAGACTCCAACTCAAATAAATAAATAAATTAATTAATTAATTAAGGTCCTTAATAGTTTATTTTTATGGTATAAATTGTAGGGGTCCTTATTCTGGAAGTGATTATAGGTATGTGGTGGATTAAAGTATTTTATGTAGTAAATTTCTATAAGATTTGGGATTTAATTATATATTCTCTGTTTAATCTGAGATATTTTGTTCTTCCTGCAGATGCATTATGTACAAGATAAATTATTTGTGGGTCTTGAACATGCTGTGCCCACTTTTAATGTCAAGGAGAAGGTGGAAGGTCCAGGCTGCTCCTATTTGCAGCACATTCAGATTGAAACAGGTGCCAAAGTCTTCCTACGGGGCAAAGGTTCAGGCTGCATTGAGCCAGCATCTGGCCGAGAAGCTTTTGAACCTATGTATATATACATCAGGTATGGATGGATGGGGCAGAAGACATTTGAATCCTTGTCAGCTTGTTGATACAGGCCAGAGCGATTCAGAAAGAGCAAGATAAAATGGGCTATAAGTCTGATCCTAAAATGAGCTGTGATAAGCCTAAAATAATTTTCATTTAAGCCTATGACAGTACATTTATAGTAATTTTATGACCTTAAAATACTTTTATATCAATAACTACCATAACCAGAGAAAGAGGCCCTTAAAAAAATATTTTTGGTGGCCGGGCTCAGTGGCTCAGCCTGTAATCCCAGCACTTTGGGAGGCCGAGGTGAGTAGATTGCCTGAGCCCGCGGATTCGAGACCCGCCTGGGCAACTTGGCGAGACCTCATCTTTACAACAAATCAAAAAATTAGCTGGGCGTGGTAGTGCGCGCCTGTAGTTCCAGCTACTTGGAAGTCTGAGGTGGAAGGATCGCCGGAGCACAGCAGATCGAGGCTGCGGTGACCGGAAGCGGCCACTGCACTCCAGTCTGGGCAACAGAGTGAGACTCCAACTCAAAAAAAAAAAAATTTTTTTTGGTAATTGGCCGGGTGCAGTGACTCACGACTATAATCCCAGCACTTTGGGAGGTCGAGTCAAGAGGATTGCATGAGGCTAGGGGTTCGAGACCATCCTAGGCAACTTGGTGAGACCTCATCTCTACACTAAATAAAAAAATTAGCCAGGCATGGTAACTCACGCCTGTAGTTCCAGCTACTTGGATGGCTGAGGTGGAAGGATCACCTGAGCCCAGCAAGTGGACACTGGGGTGGCTGTGATCGTGCCACTGTACTGCAGCCTGGGCGACAGAGTTAGACTCCAACTCAAAAAAGTAAATATATTTGTAGTAATGATACTAGTCGTCATATGTTATAAGGCTTATATGTTGTTTTGTGTTCCTATTATTTTCAAAGGCCTAGATTTAAACTGCAATGAATATATTAGATTTATAAAACTATAAAAAGTAAAAGCAGAATTCTGTGTCTTTTCTATATTCTTCTCCCTTTTGAATTTCTGCTTCTTCTTTGCAGTCATCCCAAACCAGAAGGCCTGGCTGCTGCCAAGAAGCTTTGTGAGAATCTATTGCAAACAGTGAGTTATATTTGTCTGATAACCATTCAGAAGAGCTACAGCCATTTTTAAGTGTCTTAGCTATTTCTTTCACCTGTATTAGTTTCCTGGTGCTGCCATCATAAATTATTACATGCTAGGTGGCTTAAAATTACAAAAATGTATTCTGTCACAATTCAGGAAATGGGAAGTCACATTCAAAATGCTGGCAGGGTTGGTCCTACTGGAGTCTTGGAGAGAGAAGCCTTCCCATGCCTCTCTTCTACCTTCTGGTGGTTGCCTTAGCATTCTTTGGCTTGTGTTAGCATAACGCCAATCTAAAGTAAGGGTAGAGTTATTATAGCTTATGACTAATTAGCAATGCTTTGGAGATAATGGCTTATTTGATTATCCATTCTTTTTATTCTGTAAACAAATAACTAAAAAAAATTTTTTTTTTTTTTTGAGTTGGAGTCTCACTCTGTCACCCAGGCTGGAGTGCAGTGGCTGCTCCCAGCCACTGCAGCCTTGACCCACTGGGCTCCGGCGATCCTTCTGCCTCAGCCTTCCGAGTAGCCAGAATTACAGGCACGTGCCTCCACGCCCGGCTGATTTTTGATTTATTGTAGTGATGAGGTCTCGCCAAGTTGCCCAGGCAAGTCTCGAACCGCGGGCTCAGGCAATCCACTCATCTCAGCCTCCCAAAGGCGCGGGATTACAGGCTGAGCCACCAGGCCTGGCCATAACTAAAAATTAAATCACAGGATAGTTTTTTTTTTTTTTAAGGATTATTACTTTTTTAGACGGTCTCATTTTGTCGCCCAGGCTAGAGTGCTGTGGCACAATCCTGGCTTACTGCAGCCCCAACATCCTGAGACAGTCCTTCCACCTCAGCCTCCCAAGTAGCTGGAACTACAGAAGCGCCACCATGCCCGGCTAATTTTTTTGTACTTTTTGTACAGACAAGGTCTCACTGTGTTGCCCAGGTTAGTCTCAGACCTAGGCTCAACTGATTCTCTTGCCTCATTCTCCTAAAGTTTTGGGATTACAGACATGAGCTACCGTGCCTGGTCAGGACTGTTTCTATAGCACTTAAAGAAAATCAGTCCAGCCGGGCTTGGTGGCTCAGCCTGTAATCCTGTGCCTTGGGAGGCTGAGGTGAGTGGATTGCCTGAGCCCGCAGGTTCAAGACCCGCCTGGGCAACTTGGCGAGACCTCATCTCTACAATAAATCAAAAATCAAAGCCGGGCTTGGTGGCTCAGCCTATAATCCCGTGCCTTTGGGAGGCTGAGGTGAGTGGATTGCCTGAGCCCGCAGGTTCAAGGCCCGCATGGGCAGCGAGACCTCATCTCTACAATAAATCAAAAAATCACCGGGTGTGGTAGCGCCGTCTGTAATTCTGGTACTTGAAGGCTGAGGCGGAAGGATCGTGGACCCCACAGGTCGAGGCTGTGGTGGCCGGGAGCGGCCACTGCACTCCAGTCTGGGCAACAGAGTGAGACTCCAACTCAAAAAAAAAAAACAACAAAAAATCAGCCGGGCGTGGTAGCGCGCACCTGTAGTTCCAGCTACTTGGAAGGCTGGGGCGGAAGGATTCCCGGAGCCCAGCACGTCGAGGCTGCGGTGGCCGGGAGCACACTGCACTCCAGTCTGGGCGACAGAGTGAGACTCCAACTCAAAAAAAAAGAAAAGAAAATCAGTTCAGTTTAGGGGGATTTAGGATTATAAATGCTCCTGATTCCCAAAACTTGACCTCGGAATGTATATATCTGCTTAGGAGTGTATAGGTGGCTCACGCTTGTAATCCCAGCACTTTGAGTGACCAAGACTCACTTGAGCCCAGGAGTTCATGACCAGTCTGGGCAAACATAGTAAGATCTTGGCTCCACAAAAAAAATGAAAAAATAAGCCAGGTGTAGTGGCACGTGTCTGTAGTCCCAGTTTCTCGGGATGCTGATGCAGAAGGATCTCCTGAGCCCAGGAAGTGAGGCTTCAGTGAGCCATGATCATGCCACTGCACTCCAGTCTGGATGACAGGCTCTTGGCTCAAAAAATATATATCTAGATTAAACAAGTCTAAATCTGATTGGAACATCAATGAAAATATTTTAATTTCAAATTGTTTGGTCCTAGAAGTATATGCTCACACCCTTAATTTGTTTTCCCCTCTCTTCCAGGTTCATGCTGAATACTCTAGATTTGTGAATCAGATTAATACTGCTGTACCTTTACCAGGTGTGTACGTCTGGAAGTGTTTAAGAATTATTTTGCTAGTGATATTTATGTGTAGCTATGATACCTGAGGCTAGACTAACTGTGCCAGGGCACTATTAATGTTCCCTTCAACTTAGGATAATTTGGAAAACCAATCGTGCCTCAGTATTTTCTTCCCTAGATATTAAGTTGAATATTCAGCTAAAATGTCTCATTCTGCTGCAGCTGATTAAACACTCTTTTTCTTCCCCCTCAGGCTATACACAACCCTCTGCTATAAGTAGTGTCCCTCCTCAACCACCATATTATCCATCCAATGGCTATCAGTCTGGTTACCCTGTTGTTCCCCCTCCTCAGCAGCCAGTTCAACCTCCCTACGGAGTACCAAGCATAGTGCCACCAGCTGTTTCATTGGCACCTGGAGTCTTGCCAGCATTACCTACTGGAGTCCCACCTGTGCCAACACAATACCCGATAACACAAGTGCAGCCTCCAGCTAGCACTGGACAGGTAGGATTCCAGAATGTGCATTGTGAAATACTAAATTTAGAGAAAACAGGGGAAAGGGAGATGTGGTGGTATTTCAGAAATAAATTGTGTAATGTGAAATGTTTTTCTTCTATTCTGTGTTCCCACCACCGATCTATCTGAATATTTTACAATTGTGTGTGTATGTGTGTATGTCATCCTAAAGTTTATAGTTAATTTGACAAGTCTTGCCACCACATTTTTTTAAAGTCATGCCTCTCTTCTAGCATCTAGTGGTTGCTTTGGCATTTATTTGCTTGCATTATCATAACACCAATCTAAAGTAAGAGTAGAGCTATAATAGTTTAAAACCAGCTGGGCGTGGTGGCTCATGCTTGTAAGCCCACCCCTTGGGTAAGTTGAGGTGAGAGGATTGCCTGAGCCCATGGGTTAGAGACCAGACTGGGCAACATGGTGAGACCTTGTCTCTACAATATGTCAAAAAATTTGTCAGGTATGGTGGCGCGTACCTGTAGTTCTGGTTACTTGGAAGGTTGAAGCGGAAGTATTGCCTGAGCCCAGCAGGTCGGGGCTGTGGTGGCTGTAAGCATGCCACTACATTTCAGCTTATGTGATAGAGTGATATTCCAACTCAAAAAAAAAGTAGTATACAAGCAGTTAGCAATGGTTTACAGATAATTGCTTATGTGATTATCCATTCAAATAAAGCAGGGTGGTCAGCAGACTTGCTATAAGGTAAATAGATGGTAAATAAATAAACAGATGGTAAATATTTTAGGCTTTGTGGGCCATACAGTCTCTGTCCCAACTACTTCACTCTCTTGTAGTATAAAAGCAGCCACAGATAATATCTAAATTAATTAGTATGACTATACTCCATTAGAATTTTTTTTGCAAAATCATGGCCAGGCGCAGTGGCTTGTGCTTATAATCCCAGCACTTTGAGAGCTATGGTGGGAAGATTAGTAGAAGCCAGAAGTTTGAGACTAGCCTGGGCAACATAGTGAGACCCTGCCTCTACAAAATAAATTAACCAGGCAAGGTGGCAAATAACTGTAGTCGCAGTCCCTCAGGAGACTGAGGTGGGAGGACAACTTGAGCCTAGGAGTTGGAGGCTGCAGTGAACTATAATTCTGCCACTGCACTCCAGCCTGGTGATAGAGTGAGACCTTGTCTCTGAACAAACCCACGCAGGTCACAGGGCACCGTCAGAGTTCACCATTATCATTGGCTATGCTTTGCTTATCCTTGCCTTTGTACTGTTAAAGTCTGCAAGGAGAAGGGGACTACTTACGCCATACCTCTTAGTGATCAGTACTGAGGTAGCACTTGGAAGGAAACATACCACATACAGGTGTTCCTAAGCTAAGAGATAGATGAACTCCCAAACCTAAGGATTACAAATGGTGGTGTGTTCTTTCATAATTCTGAAAAGAGTAGATGTTTCACTAATCTTGATGGATTATATACAAGCCTTGGAGGCAGTGGAGAGACTAATGAGAGCATGGTAATGGATTTATGGCAGGCTCCTTCTCTGTGGGCCTCTCATAGTGTACCCATGCCAGAGTAAACTACAGCCTCGAACCATGGCCCAGCCTCCTTAACCCATGGGCTGTGAGCACTGAAGGGGGTTGCATAGTGCATAACAAAAAGGGCTTATGACCAACATTCTGTTGGCAAATTATCTAGCCAAAATTGTCTTACCTTTTTATATACAGATAGCACTGTAGTTCCCTAGTGTTTGAGCTTTCTTTAGTCCTTGTAATTAGGAAGCAATATGGTAGAGTGGTTAAGAGTAAGGTAGGGGGTTGGGTGTGGTGGCTCACACCTATAATCCCAGCACTTTAGGAGGCCAAGGCATTGCTTAAGCCTAGGAGTTCGAGACCAGCCTGGGCAACATAGCGAAACCTCATCTCTCCAAAAATTAAAATAAAATTAGTCAGTCGTGATGGTGCACACCTGTAGTCCCAGCTACTCAGGTTGCTGAGGCAGAAGAATCACCTGCGCCCAGGAGGTTGAGGCTGCTGTGAGCAGGGATCATTGTGATCATGCCACTGCACTCCAGCCTGGGTAACAGAGTGAGATCTCGACTCAAAAAAAGGAGTTAGAAGTTAGAGTTAGATTGCCAGGGTTTGTTGTGCTTTCCCATTTTTCAACTTGTCATCTTAGACATAACTTGACCTATCTAGTCTTTTGTTTTCCTTAGATATAAAATGGTCATGATGATAAGAAATCTCAAAAGTTAAGGATTAAGTAGGAAGAACCAGCCAGCCAAATGTTTGTTTGTTACTGTTACTACAGTCAGGCACTATATAACATTTTGGACTGCAGTGAACTATATATACGATGGTGATCCTGTAAGATCATGATACCATATTTTTATAGCACCTTGTCTATGTTGAGGTGTATTTAGATATACAATACTAACCATTGTGTAACAGTATTCAGAACCATAACATGCTGTACACATTAATAACCTAGGAGCAACAGGCCATACCATATAACCTAAGTGTGGTAGGCCATCTCATGCAGGTTTGTCTAATTGCATTGTAATATTTGCTCAATGACAGAATTGCCTCAAGACACATTTGTTAGAGTATATCCCCCTCATTATACAACGCATGACTGTAGTGATTCTTTTCCTTCAGACTTGCTTATTTTTCTCTAATAGATACTGTCTCTTGTTCACTCCTTATCCCTTTTGGATCAGTGTCTTCAAACATTAGTCAGACTTTTGATATCGCAACTTACTAATAGCCATGGAAGTGGTAAATGAAGTTGCCTCTGCCACAAGCATTGGTAGCATTTATGATACAGAATGCTAATCACTTTGATTAAGGGCTTTAAAATAAGAAAGTTGTTGCTTGATGACTTATTTTTTTCTTTTTTTTTTTTGAGTTGAAGTCTTACTCGGTCGCCCAGACTGGAGTGCAGTGGCTGCTTCTGGCCACCGCAGCATCGCCTGCTGGGCTCCGGTGATCCTTCTGCCTCAGCCTTCTGAGTGGCTGGAATTGCAGGCATGCGCTACCACGCCCGGCTGTTTTTTTTGATTTATTGTAGAGATGAGGTCTCGCCAAGTTGCCCAGACGGGTCTCGAACCCACGGGCTCAGGCAATCCACTCACCTCAGCCTCCCAAAGGCGCGGGATTACAGGCTGAGCCACCGAGCCCGGCTTGCTTGATGACTTCTAAATGAAGTGAGTAGCTGGAGTTTTTATTGTTTGTTAATGGTCATGCTTGTTTCTAGTAGCCCAAATGCACAGCAGATTTTTCCTCAAGATTCTAAGCACTGTATATAGTCAGTCTCTTGTTACCCTGGGATGAAGGTGGAAAGGCTAGGTGCTACTGTTACCAAATTATACTTGAAGGAAAATAAGGACCTAAAGAGGAAGATTCTTCTGCTACATATTGATCATTAAAGTGTATTGTAATCATTGTTTATTCCTTGGGCATTCTCACACTTTTTTCCTCCTTGGTTTGTTTCGGTCCCAGAGTCCGATGAGTGGTCCTTTTATTCCTGCTGCTCCTGTCAAAACTGCCTTGCCTGCTGGCCCCCAGCCCCAGCCCCAGCCCCAGCCCCCACTCCCAAGTCAGCCCCAGGCACAGAAGAGGCGATTCACAGAGGAGCTACCAGATGAACGGGAATCTGGACTTCTTGGATACCAGGTTAAATAAAATGCCCCGTCTTCCTTTCTTCATCTTATCCTCCTACTGTATTCTCCCTTTAAAGAAAGATAAAGTCACATCTATATCACCCGGTCTCCCAGTAGTAGGATTTCTGCTTTCCGGAATCCATTTAGGTTAGATTTTTTTATCCTTTTCAACAGATCTTGAAAGCCTCTAATATTTCTTACTTTGCTACACATCTCACCCAAAGCTATCATTCAACCAATATGTGCTTTGTATTTATTATTTTTTTGAGTCAGGGTCTTACTGTCACGCAGACCCAAGTGCAGTGGGACACTCATGGCCACTGTAACCTGGACCTCGTGGGCTCAGGTGATCCTTCTGCTTCAGCCTCCTGAGAAGCTGGGACTATAGGTGCAGGTCCCCATGCCTGGCTAATTTTTTGTTTGTTTTTTGTTTTTGTAGAGATGAGGTCTTACTATGTTGCCTAGGCTGATCTCAAACTCCTGGGCTCCTGTCTTAGCCTCACAATTGCTGGAATTTCAGCCATGAGCCACTGTGCCTAGACATGGTTTGCATTTAAAACCATGGCTTTCAATTGGCTATTTGCCTCCTCCACCAAAAAAGAGGATGGTTTCTCCAGCGCCACTGCCCCCACCCAAGAAATGGAGTTGTTCTATGTATACATACCATTGTTAACAGTCACTGGCGTAGGTTTTAGAAGATAATTAAAAGTTGTTGTGCACATTTTGCCAGAATCTTTGAAACATTCTTTAAGCCAAAGCATCTTTACAGTTTATAACTAGGTTTATACAAACCAGTTGAGCTATGGACAGTCAGTGGAAAGCAGGTAGACAGAAAATAGCATCCCTGACCCAGACCTACAGAGAAAAAGATCACTGCTTTTGATTACTGAAAATCCCCAAGAGCTGTGTAGTACAGTTTAATTTATTGCAATTTGTCAGAAAGATGAGGCACTTGACAGTTACATTAAGGAGCTAAAGTCAATGCAGCAGTTGTAGATTTGCTAATGCCACTGTATTTTTCTGCTCATAGCATGGACCCATTCATATGACTAATTTAGGTACAGGCTTCTCCAGTCAGAATGAGATTGAAGGTGCAGGATCGAAGCCGGCAAGTTCCTCAGGCAAAGAGAGAGAGAGGGACAGGTAAGTTGAAGTAATTATCTGGTACATTCAGATGTATCATTTAGAGTGATAATCATTGCTAGGAGCTTAAGTATTCTGAAACTGAAATGAAATCTTTGAATCAGATAAGCTTCTGTTTGTTGTCATTGATGCAGTAATGGAAAATATAATGATAGGCCTTTCATAGTCTTAAAAGCAGTTGTACTCAGCTTTGTATAACTCATTGTTTACTTATTCAGACATCTTCCTTTACCTTTGTGTGTGTGTGTGTGTGTGTGTGTGTGTGTGTGTGTGTGTGTGTGTGTGGAGTCTCACTGTACCCAGGCTGGAATGCAGTGGCACACTCACGACCACCGCAGCCTCAACCTGCTGGACTCAGGTGATCCTTCCACCTCAGCCTTCTAAGTGGTTGAAACCACAAGCGTGTACCATGACACCCTGCTAATTTAAAAAAAAATTTACTTATTGTAGAAATGAGGTCTTGCCAAGTTGCCCAAGCTGGTTTCAAACCCGTGGGCTCAGGCAATCCTCTTGCTTCCACTTCCCAAAGTGCTGGGATTACAGATGTGAGCCACCATGCCTGTCATCTTCCTTTTCTTTCATTGTAAAGAAATGAATGAGCCGGGCTCGGTGGCTCAGCCTGTAATCACAGCGCTTTGGGAGGCCGAGGTGAGTGAATTGCCTGAGCCCGCAGGTTTGAGACCCGCCTGGGCAACTCGGCAAGACTTCATCTCTATAATAAATTTTTAAAAATTAGCCGGGTATGATAGCGCGCGCCTGTAGTTTCAGCTACTTGGAATGCTGAGGCGGAAGGATTACTGGAACCCAGCAGGTCGCGGCTGCAGTGGCCGGGAGCAGCCACTGCATTCCCAGTCTGGGCGACAGAGTCAGACTCCAACTCAAAAAAGAAAAAAAATTCATGGCCATTTCCTTAAGGATAAGCAGTAACAGAAGTGTTATACAATTGAACTATTTTTGCTACTTCGGGATCATAAAATATAATAGATGGAGGTACATGAATGGGAGTCCAGCTTTCATAAGAGGGAGCTGACTTTTCCCTACAACAGTTACTCTGTTGGCGTGGCATTGCTGTGTAGACTGGACAGGCCTTATAATTTTATGACTTGATAATAGCTTGAAACAGGGTAGGAGGAAAAGTGCGGAAGGGATTGAAATGAATGGTTAAAATGAACTTGAGGCCAGGCTCAGTGGCTCAGCCTTTAATCCTAGCACTTTGGGAGGCCAAGGCGAGTGGATTGTCTGAGCCCACGGGTTCAAGACCAACTCGGGCAACTTGGCAAGACCTCATCTCTACAATAAATCAAAAAATAACTGGGCATGGTAGCGCATGCCTGTAGTTATGACTACTTGGAAGGCTGAGGTGGAAGGATCACTGGAGCCCAGCAGGTTGAGGCTGCGATGGCCGGAGCGTGCCACTCACTACACTCTAGTCTGGGCGACAGTGAGACTCCAACTCAAAAAAAAAAAAAATGAACTTGAAGGACTGTCTGCTGACTTCATTATTATACTACTTATCTACTGCATTAGTTAAAAATAGAATTTGACATACAAGTTTGGCAAAATTTAGTTAGTTAAAAGGTAAAATAATATTTGTACTTTTCCTCAAATGTAAGAAGAGATTTACTTCTTAAATAACAGTCATTACAAAATATGCATTGGGTTCTTTTCTTTTTTGAGTCGGAGTCTCACTTTGTCACCCAGGTTGTAGTGCAGTGGCAATCTCACGGCCACCACAGCCTTGACCTGCTGGGCTCAGGTGATCCTTCCACTTCAGCCTTTTAAATATCTGGAACTACAGGTGCATACCACCACATCTGTCTTTTTGATTTATTGTAGAGATAAGATCTTGCCAAGGTGCCCAGGCTGATCTCGAATTCCTGGGCTCAGGCAATCCTCTCACTTCCACCTCCCAAAATGTGGGGTTATATAGCATGAGCCACCGTGTCCTACCAGGGTTCTTTTTTCTTATTGTAACTATAAATTTACTAATAAAAGGTTTTTGTCTTGATTTTTTTAAAAATTGAATTTGAAAGAAAATGTCATTTTTTTTTTTCAACAGGCAGTTGATGCCTCCACCAGCCTTTCCAGTGACTGGAATAAAAACAGAGTCTGATGAAAGGAATGGGTCTGGACCCTTAACAGGGAGCCACGGTGAGTAAGGTGCAGGTGGGGGAACAGGGGATTGATCAAGACTGGTCTAAAGCTGTTAGCTTCCTGACCTGATATTCATTCAGGTGTTTAATCTAGCGTCTGTAATCTACTGGCTAATGTGAATACTCTTTTTTTTTTATTTTATTTATATGGACAGCCTTTTATTTTCAACCAACGTGTGTCTAGAAAAAGAGTCAATCAACTTATATTGTATACATAGCATCAGTGACATTAAAACCCTAGGAAATACTAATGATTGGTAGGTCATTTAAAAATTCTGTTGCTTATGTTGTCTGAATACTTGGAGGTAATTCGATAGACTTAAAGATGGATTTTGCTTTGTATTGGGAGCTGAGCCTCTCCTCTCATAGCTCTGTTGGTGATTTTATGAAAAATGTTGCTTTTAGCATCCCAGAATTCTAAGTCCTATAGAGATGCAAGTGGTCATTTTTGTTCTTGGCATATAGTCATTATAAAAGTAAGCAGAAGAAAATACATTATTTTCTTTTCTTCTTTTCTTTTAACTCTTTAAAAGGTGAAATATTAGCCATCAGAGACCTCACATGCTAACTTTTCTTTTTTTTTCTTCTTTTCTTTTTTTTGTGTTTCTTTTTTCTTTCTCTGTTTTCTTACATGGTTCTGGTGGATTCACATTTGCTGATGCTGGTGCTGTTTTTCGTGTGATCTTCATCGTTTTTGGGTGACCATTGACCCTGTGACCTCAAAATGGTGTCCAACTAACCACTTAAAATTAACGTCTTTTTTTTATTAACGAATTTATGGTATTATCTTTTTTTTTTCCCTGGTGGGAATGGGGTTGGGGTTTTTTTTCTCTGTTCTAGATTATCCAGCCAAGAAGATGAAAACTACAGAGAAGGGATTTGGCTTGGTGGCTTATGCTGCAGATTCATCTGATGAAGAGGAGGAACATGGAGGTCATAAAAATGCAAGTAGTTTTCCACAGGGCTGGAGTTTGGGATATCAATACCCTTCGTCACAACCACGAGCCAAACAACAGATGCCTTTCTGGATGGCCCCGTAGGAAACAGTGGAACAGAGTTTCGACCCTCAGTGACTCTTCTTAGCAATAATGCATGCATTTGATTTAACAAGACTCTGGGGCCTGTACTCGGAATCATCTTGGACCTTTGCAGAAAGAAGTTAGAGATCCATTGTTCCCTTTTTTAAAGGAGTTCTATTCTTTTTAAAATGTCCTTACTTTCTGCAGTGGCATAGCATCTGTTAAAATTTACGTAGAAACACAAATTCATCTCAAAGGCTTTTTTAACAGTTGGTGAAATGTGCTTGTCCAACAGAGCATCCTAACAGGGTCATTCCCATATACATTTAATCTGGTCCAGCCTTTTCCAAATGAATAGCCCCAGCTCTGTCATAAAAGTTTTAATTTGTATTTTACTACTGTTTGCTGTTTTGATAATTACTGGTTATAAACAAAGCCTTATATTTATTAGTGGGGAAATGGTTTTAAGACCATCCTTTCTTTTCAGTACTTAATTCTAAGGGATCCTCGTTTCTATTTCATTTTGGATTCTTTGAGTTTTGGAAAATGCCACTTTACTAATTTAAAACTGTTGGATATAGCTGGGTCCTAGATAGGAAAATGAAGTTATTTTTTCATTGTGTCTTTTTATTGGGATAATTCAGAGCTGGCACCGTCAGGCACATTTGTCTCAAATAGCCATTGCTGTTTTTATTGCCCTTCTAAGCTCCTTGTCTTCAGCTGGGTCAGAGAAAACTACTGACAAAAAACTGGTCAGAACTCATCACAAAAATGAAACACAATGGTCTGTCTCTCTCAGAACTGGTTGCAACTAAAAGAGAGATCTGACTACTCGCAATAGGATGGTGGACTTAGTGACTGAAATTGCAACTTGTCCTTTTTCTTGGCATTACAGTTTTGCCAAAAGAACTTTTTTGTATCAAATATTGATGTGTGAAAGTGAAGGAGCTAGTCTGCCGAACCAGGAGTAGTTTGAGATACTGAACTGTCATTTTTGCACATTTAAATACTTTGCAGGCTGGCTTTGTATAAACTTATCCTCTGGTTTCCTATATGTTGTAAATATTTAGACCATAATTTCGTTATAAATAAATGTATAAATATTCTGCTTGTAGTTTCTCTTTTCAACTCCGTGACCCTCCATACACCAAATTTCATAAACTTTTTTACTCAAAGCATAATGCAATTAGATCACCAGTTCTAAGAGTTTTATTTATTCTTAATTTTTAATTTTTTGAGTTAGAGTCTCTGTTTCCGAGGCTGGAGTGCAGTGTTACAAGCGCTGCTCACCATAGCCTCAACTTTCTGGGCTCAAGTGATCCTCCCACCTCATCTTCCCTAGTAGCTGAGACTATAGCCACATTCCACCATGCCCAGCTAATGTTTTTATTTCTTGTAACAACAAGGTCTTGCTATATCGCATAGGCTGGGGGTTTTATAATTTTGCAGTTCACCCTTAAAACCCAGATGAAGTTTTTAAGGATTATTATGCGGATATTTTCCATTTTCATACTTTAGTCCTCCTTTATTTTATTTTATTTTGAGTTGGCGTCTCACTCTGTTGCCCAGGCTGGAGTGCAGTGGCACACTCTCGGCCACCCCAGCATCAACTTGCTGGGCTCCGGCGATCCTTCTGCCTCATTCTTCCCAAAGTGCTGGGATTACAGGCTGAGCCACTGAGTCCCACCAACCCTCCTTTATTTAACAGAGTGGTTAAAAGGGCTCAGTGTAGCTGGGCTCAGTGTAGCCAGGCTGGGTGGCTCAGCCTGTAATCTCGTGCTTTGGGAGACCGAGGTGAGTGGATTGCCTGAGCCCGCGGGTTTGAGACCTGCCTGGGCAACTTGGTGAGACCTCATCTCTACAGTGAAATAAAAAAATTAGCCAGGCGCACGCCTGTAGTTCCAGCTACTCAAAAGGCTGAGGCGGAAGGATCGCCGGAGCCCAGCAGGTCGAGACTGCAGTGGCTGGGAGCGGCCACTGCACTCCAGTCTGGGTACAGAGACTCCAACTCAAAAAAAAAAAAAGGGCTCCGTGAATGAAACACATTTTTGGAAAGACATTCTTAAAAAGGAAGAGTGGTGGGCAGAAGTTGCATCAGAAAAATTCCAATGTAAAGTTCCATCTAGTACTTGTGCTAGCTAAATAGAAGTGAATGTGATATAGTACCTTCAGTTTTGTTTTGGTTTTTTGAGTTGCAGTCTTGGTGTCACACAGGCTGGAGTACAGTGGCACAATCAGGGCTACAGCCTCAACCTGCGGGGTTCAGGCTTCTGCCTCAGCCTTCTAAATAGCTAACTATAGACACACCACGCTCAGTTAATTTTTTGATTTATTATAGAGATGAGGTCTTGCCAATTTGCCCAGGCTGGTCTGGAACCCTTGGGCTCAGGTAATCCTCTTGCCTCTGCCTCCTAAAGTGGTGGGATTACAGGCGTGGGCCACTGTGCCTGGCTGTTGCTCTTGATTTAAAGTCATTTACAAGCTCTTGAGTTTTACCTTTTCTTGCTGGAGAGTACAACATTTCTTTAAAACAAAACAATTTTTTTTTTGAGTTGGAGTCACTCTGTCACCCAGGCTGGAGTGCAGTGGCACTCATGGCCACCCCAGCATCACCTGCTAGACTCCTGCGATCCTTCCATCTCAGCCCTCCAAGTAGCCGGAACTACAGTCCGCACGCTACCAAGCCCAGCTAATTTTTAAAAATTTACTGTAGAGACCTGGTCTTGCCAAGTTGGCTGGACTGGTGTCGAACCCGTGGGCTCAGGCAATCCTTTCACTTCAGCCTCCCAAAGTACTGTAATAGGTGTGAGGCACCGCACCTGGTCTCAAAACAATTTTTTAATAACTTGCTTGTACGTGTTTAAAACACAGCCAGGTACAATCTCTCCCACTTGTGATCCCAGCACTTTGGGAGGCAGAGGCAAGAGGATTACCTGAACCCAGGTATTCAAGACTAGCCTGGGCAACTTGAGAAGACCTGGTCTCTTCAATAAATTTTTTAAAAATTAGCTGGGTTATGTGGCGCGTGCCTGTAGTTCCAGCTACTTAGAAGGCTGAGGTGGGAGGATCGCTTGAGCCCAGCAGGTGGAGGTTGCGGTGGTCGTGAGCCTGCCACTGCACTCCAACCTAGGCGACAGGGAGACTCCGACCAGAACTCTGATGAGGTTAATTTAAGTGTAGGGAAGGTCTGGTCATTGAAAACTAATCTTAGTTTCACCAGCCAAAGTCATTCATTATAGCTGCTCCTTTGGGAAAGTGCTTTTTCTGCTAGAAAGCAGTCATCTTCAATACACTTGACATCAGTTCTGTGTTTGAGGGAGGATTTGGTGGGTGCGCCTTCCCTCACTTCCTGTGATTCTTCATTACATTTGGAAAATTTTTCAGAACCATCCAACCGCCCTGAGAGAGTCGTTTCTTGTTTATTTTTTTTGAGTTGGAGTCTCACTCTGTCACCCAGACAGGAGTGCAATGGCCGCTCCCAGCCACTGCAGCCTCGACCTGCTGGGCTCCGGTGATCCTTCTGTCTCAGCCTTTCGAGTAGCTGGAACTACAGGCCCGCGTTACCACGCCCGGCCAGTTTTTTTATTTATTGTAGAGATGCGGTCTTGCCAAATTGCCCAGGCGGGTCTCGAACCCGCGGGCTCAGGCAATCCACTCACCTCGGCCTCCCAAAGCGCTGGGATTACAGGCTGAGCCACCGAGCCCGGCCAAGAATCGTTCCTTTAGAGGTCCCCCGGGGTCTCCGAGCGCACACTCCCTTCCCTTGCCTGTTGTGGAAAACGATTTACTTTGAGTCATGTTAACACCCCCACATGTGGGTCCACAGGATGGCACGCGACCGAGGAGGACTTTCGCGGTGAGTCCCGGAACTTGGTTTGGAGACCGGGAAGGGGGGGTGTCTCGCCCCGGGTGGGCGGGGCCGGCCACGGGCGTCACGAGGCGGCCCCGCCCCTCCCGTCGGACGCGGGCCGGGTGGCGCCATCTTAGCCGGCTGCGGGAGGGGTCACAGGTCAGTGCTGGAACCTCTCGGTGGGGGAAGGAAGACGAAGCGGAGGGCTCCGCTGCCGCTAAGGTCTTCCTCCCCAGCCCGGTACGAGCAGCGGGGGGTCGGCTTGTGAGGCAAAAGTGCGTCTGATGGCCGGCAAGGAGCAGCCGGGGCGAGGAGGTCTCGGAGGAGAATGGGGAGGGGGCGGGACCCACAGACGTGAGGGGACCCCTGCGGCCTGGGGCGCTGTGTCCCTTTGGTCCCCAACCTCAACTTCCTCACTCGGCTCCTTGTCCATGCTGTGCCGGTACCCCAGTCTGAAGTGAAATCCTAAAACTTCTTCACATCTTTTTCTGTTTTTGGAAAAAGTAGTAGTAAGTCGGAAAACCTGTGATGTATTTATTATTAGCGCAGAACTGTCCAGGAGGGAGGGTGAGGATGTGAGGTTTCTTAGGGACGCCAGGCAGGATCCAGTGGCGCGCAAGAGCGATAGGCCAGAGGATGGGTGGAAAGGCGAGGCTCTGGGGCTGTCGTCGTGGTGTCTCCTTCCTGGGTTAACTCCCTCCTTCCTCTTTTCTTAGGTGGCTTTTCTCCCGGGCAGCCCAGGAGTCCCCAGGAGCACAATGGATTCCGGAATGCGCCCAGTTGGTAGCTGTTGTAGCAGCCCGGCAGGGCTCTCCCGCGAGTACAAACTAGTGATGCTGGGCGCTGGCGGTGTGGGCAAGAGTGGTAGGTAGCCCCTTGCCATTTGACAAGAAGGAGGGGTGGAAAGTACGGAAAATAAATGACTCCTACTCAGGCCAAAGGGGAGACTAATAATTCTTCCTGTGGACCACCTTCTTGAGGATCTTTTCTTTTTTTGAGTTGGGGTCTCACTCTGTAGCCCAGGATGGAGTGCAGTGGCACACTCATGGCCACCGCAGCCTCGACCTGCTGGGCTCATACGATCCTTCTGCCTCAGCCTTTCAAGTAGCTGAAACTACAGGCGTGAGCCACCACGCCCAGCTAAATTTTTGATTTATTGTGGAGGTGAGGTCTCTCCAAGTTGCCCAGGCTGGTCTTGAACCTCTGGGCTCAGGCAGTCCTCTCACCTCCCCCTCCCAAAGTGCTGGGATTATAGGCGTGAGCCACCATGCCCAGCCAGGATTTAACTTTCTTTTTTTTGTTTTTGAGTTGGAGTCTTACTCTGTCACCCAGACTGGAGTGCAGTGGCCGCTCCCGGCCACCGCAGCCTCGACCTGCTGGGCTCCGGCGATCCTTCCGCCTCAGCCTTCCAAATAGCTGGAACTACAGGTACGAGCTACCACGCCCAGCTAATTTTTGATTTATTATAGACATGAGGTCTTGCCAAGTTGCCCAGGCAGGTCTCAAACTACTTTTTTGATTTATTGTAGAGATGTGGTCTCGCCGAGTTGCCCAGGCGGGTCTCGAACCCGCAGGCTCAGGCAATCCACTCACCTCAACCTCCCAAAGTGCGGGATTACAGGCTGAGCCACTGACCCCGGCCAGGATTTAACTTTCATTTCTTGTTTTGAAGCCATGACCATGCAGTTCATCAGCCATCGATTCCCAGAAGATCATGACCCCACCATTGGTAAGTCAGACCATCCCATATGTTTCCATATACATTCTAAAATTATCTTGGTTAATGCCAGTTTTAAAAACGGTGTCTGGGCCGGGCTCGGTAGCTCAGCCTATAATCCCCCACTTTGGGAGACCAAGGTGAGTGAATTGCCTGAGCCCGCGGGTTCAAGACCCACCTGGGCAACTTGGCGAGACCTCATCTCTACAATAAATCAAAAAAATTTGCCAGGTGTGGTGGCGTGTGCCTGTAGTTCCAGCTACTCGGAAGGCTGAGGTGGAAGGATTGCCGGAGCCCAGCAGGTTGAGGCTGTGGTGGCCGGGAGTGGCCACTGCACTCCAGTCTGGGCGACAGAGTGAGACTCCGACTCAAAAAAAAAAAAAAAAAAAACAACTGTGTCTGATTATATTTTGAGCCACTTTTGGAATCTAATTTACTTGAAACCCAAGTATCAAGGCAGCTGGCAAGCAACTGAAAATTTTTTTTTTTTTTTTTTTTTTAGTCGGAGTCTCACTCTGTCGCCCAGACTGGAGTGCAGTGGCCGCTCCCGGCCACCGCAGCCTCGACCTGCTGGGCTCCGGCGATCCTTCCGCCTCAGCCTTCCGAGTAGCCGAAATTACAGGCATGCGCTACCACGCCCGGCTGATTTTTTGATTTATTGTAGAGATGAGGTCTCGCTGCCCAGGCGGGTCTCGAACCCGTGGGCTCAGGCAATCCACTCACCTCAGCCTCCCAAAGGCGCGGGATTACAGGCTGAGCCACCGAGCCCGGCTGCAACTGAAAATTTATTTTTTCCAGACTTCACTCTATATGTACATGCATAAGCCATCTTTCCTCTCCATCATGTATTACATATTAATGGAACAGATTTCTTTGTTGCATTTTTTTATGGTTGGTATAGTGTATTGCTGGAAAAGCTTAAAGGCCTCTTAGTGAAGCCTTTTCTTGCTGTCACTTCTCTAAAGGTCGGGCTTGAGGCTAACTCTGTAACTATGAGTCAGCTGGTTTGAACTTCCACAAAAGGAAGCAGAAAAACAAGTAGAGCCAGCCTGCTGAACTCTTACAACCCAGACATGCAGAGCCTAGACTTTTCACTTGAAGCCCTTCAGTTACTTCCTTATACCTGAAGTTCTTTATATAGCAATGTCTTCTTCCCTGTCATTTATAGTCCTTAATTCGTGTTGGAAGAATGTTAGTACAGTAGGAAAGCCGTTTTGTCTGATTTACCTTTTAATGTTTTTTTTTTGTTTTTTTTTGTGTTTTTTTTGTTTTTTTTTGAGTTGAAGTCTCACTCTGCCCAGACTGGAGTACAGTGGCCGCTCCCGGCCACCGCAGCCTCGACCTGCTGGGCTCCGGCGATCCTTCCGCCTCAGCCTTCTGAGTAGCCAGAATTACAGGCATGCGCTACCACGCCCGGCTGATTTTTTGATTTATTGTAGAGATGAGGTCTTGCTGCCCAGGCGGGTCTCGAACCCACGGGGCTCAGGCAATCCACTCACCTCAGCCTCCCGAAGGCGCGGGATTACAGGCTGAGCCACCGAGCCCGGCTTTTTAATGTTTTGAATTGCTATTCTCTACAAAGACTAAGAACATTACTGTCATTCTTTAACCATAAGGAAGCAGGTTTGATTTTTTTTTTTTTTTTTTTTTGAGTTGGAGTCTCACTCGGTCGCCCAGACTGGAGTGCAGTGGCCGCTCCCGGCCACCGCAGCCTCGACCTGCTGGGCTCCGGCGATCCTTCCGCCTCAGCCTTCCAAGTAGCTGGAATTACAGGCACGCGCTACCATGCCCAGCTGATTTTTTGATATATTGTAGAGATGAGGTCTCACTGCCCAGGCGGGTCTCGAACCCGCGGGTTCAGGCAATCCACTCACCTCAGCCTCCCAGAGGTGCGGGATTACAGGCTGAGCCACCGAGCCCGGCTGGAGTCTCACTCTTGTTGCCCATAGTGGAATGCAGTGACATTCTGACACCCACAACAGCCTCAACTTGCTGGGCTCAGGTGATCCTTCCACCTCAACCTTCCAAGTAGCTGGAATTATAGGCATGTGCCACCACGCCTGACTAATTTTTGGTTTATTGTAGAGATGAGGGCTCGCCAAGTTGCCCCGGCTGGTCTCAAACCCTTAGGCTCAGGCAATGCTCTCACCTCTCAACAGGGCCTTTCCAAAGTGCTGGCTGGGATTATAGGTGTGAGCCACTGCGCCTGGCCCAGCAGTTTTGATTTTGAGGGGTGGTATCCTAATTTAAAAGAAAAATGAGGATGAGGATGGGGAGGGCACTGAAAGTCAGCTGGACCAGGTGTGGGGGCTCATGCCTGTAATCTTAACACTTTGGGAGGCTGAGGTGGGAGAATTGCTTGAGGCCAGGAGTCTGAGACCAGCGTAGGCAACATAGCAAGACCCCATCTATAAAAAAAAATTTTTTTTAACTTAGCTGAGCGTGATGGTGTGCGCCTGTAGTCCCAGCTACTCAGGAGGCTAAGGCGGGAGATAGAGATAGAGGCTTCAGTGAGCTGTGATTGTGCCACTGCATTCTGGTCTAGGCAACAGAATGGGACCCTGACTCAAAAAAACAAAAGAAAAAAGTCAGCTGTACTGCTATATGACTGTTATTTTCACTGTGACAATCTTTGCCACGATTCTGGGTCTCTGGGAAGGATTTCCATTGGGTCAGGCCTCTACTACTCTGTTTTCCACAAAACAAATGAGTGTCCTGTTGTAGCCTAGCTTTGGATGTGGCTATTTCATACAGTAAATGCTTTGGGGGGCTTGGGAAAAATAGAAACGGTTCTTGTTTTTTTCATGTACTCTATCGAATGTAGAACATTGTTCAGGGATTCAAACAATGGTGGAAGTTCTAGGAATAAAATCAGTGTAGGTCTTAGGGCAATTTACTTGAGAACTCCAGGAGCGTCTTTCTTTTCTTTTTTTTTTTGAGTTGGAATCTCACTCTGTCACCCAGACGGGAGTGCAGTGGCCACTCCTGGTCACTGCAGCCTCGACCTGCTGGGCTCCGGCGATCCTTCCACCTCAGCCTTCCCAGTAGCTGGAACTACAGGCGCGCGCTGCCACGCCCGGCTAATTTTTTGATTTATTGTAGAGATGAGGTCTCGCCAAGTTGCCCAGGCGAGTCTCGAGTTTTTTTTTTTTCGAGCCTCACTGCCCAGGCAATCCACTCACCTCAGCCTCCCAAAGTGCTGGGATTACAGGCTGAGCCACGGAGCCCGGGTATTTTTTTTTTCTTTCTTTAAAGTGAAACTGAAATACTTGTCTCTTTTTTTTTTTTTTTTTTTTTGAGTTGGAGTTGCACTCTGTCGCCCAGACTGGAGTGCAGTGGCCGCTCCCGGCCACCGCAGCCTTGACCTGCTGGGCTCCGGCAATCCTTCCGCCTCAGCCTTCCAAGTAGCTGGAACTACAGGCTACCAACTCCTTAAATTTATTTCACACTCAGCAATCCTAATGGATCACAACTTATAGCTTGAAAAATATTGAGTTAGTGGGTTCTTTTATCTTTTTTTTTTTTTGAGTTGGAGTCTCACTCTGTCGCCCATACGAGTGCAGTGGCTGATCCCGGCCACCGCAGGCTTGCCTGCTGGGCTCCGGCGATCCTTCCGCCTCAGCCTTCCAAGTAGCTGGAACTACAGGTGCGCGCTACCACGCCCAGCTAATATTTGATTTATTGTAGAGATGAGGTCTTGCCAAGTTGCCCAGGCGAGTCTCGAACCGGTTTTTTATCTTTTTAACAAATTTATATTTTTTATTTTGTAGAGATAGGGTCTCAATATGTTGCCCAGGCTAGTCTTGAACTCCTGGCCTCAAGCAATCATCCTACCTCAGCCTCCCAAAGTGCTAGAATTACAGACGTAAGCCACCGCACCTGGCCGAGTCCTTCATCTGTGAGGAAAAGTTGGAAGCAAGAATTCAAGAAAAAAATAGTAAAAGGTTAGTTGGGCATGGTAGCTTATGCCTGTAGTTCCAGCTACTTGGAAGGCTGAGGCAGAAGGATCACCGGAGCCCAGCAGGTTGACACTGGGGTGGCCGTGAGTGTGCCACTGCACTCCAACCTGGACGATGGAGTGGGACTTCAACTCACAAAAAAAAGAAAAAAATAAAAAAAGGAAATACATTGAAAAAAATAATAAAAGGAAATAATCCCAGCACTTTGGGAGGCTGAAGCAGGAGGATTGCTTGCGCCCAGCAGTTCGAGACCAGACTCCTTCAGCATATTGAGACCTCTCTAAAAAAAAAAAAAAAAAAACTTTGCTGGGCATGGTGGCTTGTGCCTGTAATCCTAGCTGCTCAGGAGGCAGAGGTGAAACCATTGCCTGAGTGCAGGAGTTGAAGGCTGTGGTGAGCCATGATCATGCCACTGCACTCCAGCCTGAGCAACACAGTGAGATTCTGACTCAAAAATTAATAAATAAGGTCAGGCATGGTGGCTGCATGCCTGTAGTGTCACTGGAAAGATTGCTTGAGCTCAGGAGTTTGAGACCAGCAATAAATACTATACATACAAACAGAAAATACATCGTGAAGTAAGGAAGAACTATAACATATAGTGAAGGCTTTTTTTTTTTTTTGAGTTGGAGTCTCACTATCACCCAGACTGGAGTGCAGCGGCCGCTCCTGGCCACCGCAGCCTCACCTGCTGGGCTCTGGCAATCCTTCCGCCTCAGCCTTCCGAGTAGCCGGAATTACAGGCATGCGCTACCACGCCAAGCTGATTTTTTTTTTTTTTAATTTATTGTAGAGATGAGGTCTCGCTGCCCAGGCGGGTCTCGAACCCGCGGGCTCAGGCAATCCACTCACCTCAGCCTCCCAAAGGCGCGGGATTACAGGCTGAGCCACCGAGCCCGGATAGTGAAGGCTTTTAAAAAGAGTCTAATAGCTCTGCTGCCTCTATCACTAACTGTAATTTAGGGAGGACATTAATATTTTGGGGTTAAATTTTCTTTATCTGTAAAATGGAGATAATAATGCCTATTTCATTCGAGACCTGCCTGGGCAACTTGGTGAGACCTCATCTCTACAATAAATCAAAAAATTATTAGCCAGGTGTGGTAGCACGCACCTGTAGTTCCAGCTACTTGGAAGGCTGAGGCAGAAGGATCACCGGAGCCCAGCAGGTCGAGGCTGCAGTGACTGGGAGCATCCACTGCACTCTAGTCTGGGCGACAGAGTGAGACTCCAACTCAAAAAAAAAAAATAAAAATAATGCCTATTTAATTGGACTATGGTGACATTGAGTGAATTAATGAGTATAAATGATTTAGCTTAATGCCTGTCGGGTAATAACTATTTTTTTTTTTTTTTTTTTTGAGTTGGAGTCTCACTCTGTCACCCAGACTGGAGTGCAGTGGCCGCTCCCGGCCACCACAGCCTCGACCTGCTGGGCTCCGGTGATCCTTCCGCCTCAGCCTTCCGAGTAGCCAGAATTACAGGCATGCGCTACCACACCCGGCTGAGTTTTTGATTTATTGTAGAGATAAGGTCTCGCTGCCCAGTCGGGTCTCGAACCTGCGGGCTCAGGCAATCCACTCAGCTCAGCCTCCCGAAGGCGCGGGATTACAGGCTGAGCCACCGAGCCCGGCTTGGGTAATAACTATTTAATTGTAAAGTTACTTTTTTTTTTTTGAATCAGAATCTCACTCTGTCGCCCAGGCTAGAGTGCAGTGGCACGACCACAGCTCACTGTTCAATTTACCTCCTGGACTCAGTCCTCCCACCTTAGCCTACAGAGTAGCTGGGACTACAGGCGCATGCCACCATGCCTAGCTAATTTTTTTTTAAAGCAGGATTTATTGAGAGGACAGAAAAGCTCCCACAGTGGGAGGGGACCCAAGGGGGTAGCCCCCAGCTAATTTTTAAAATTTTTTGTAGTGATGTGCACTATGCTGTCCAGGCTGGTCTCAAAATTTTTACTCAAGCATTCCTCCGCCTGTCTCCCAAAGTGCTGGAGTTATAGCCATGAACCATTGTGTGTGACTGTAAAGTTTCTTTTCTGACCTAATTTTTTTTTTTTTTTGAGTTGGAGTCTCACTCCGTCACCCAGGCTGGAGTGCAGTAGCATGCTCAAGGCCACCCAAGCATTGACCCGCTGGGTTCAGGCGATCCTTCTGCTTCAGCCTTCCAAGTATCCGGAACCATAGGCATGTGCTACTACGCCCAGCTAATTTTTTTTTTTGAGCTAGAGTCTCACTCTGTTGCCCAGACTGGAGTGCAGTGGCATGCTCCCGGCCACCGCAGCCTCCACCTGCTGGGCTCCGGCGATCCTTCTGCCTCAGCCTTCCAAGTAGTCGGAACTACAGGCGCAGGCTATCACGCACAGCTAATTTTTGATTTATTGTAGAGATGAGGTCTCACCAAGTTGCCCAGGCGGGTCTTGAATCTGTGGGCTCAGGCAGTCCACTCGCCTTGGCCTCCCAAAGTGCTGGAATTACACACTGAGCCACCGAGCCCAGCCTAATTTTTGGTTTATTGTAGAGATTCGGTTCGCCAAGTTGCCCAGGCTGGTCTCAAACCCACGGGTTTAGACAATCCACTTGCCTCAACCTCCGGAAGTGCTGAGATTACAGGCTGAGCCACCGAGCCCGGCTTTTTTTTTTAATGGCTTTTTTTTTAATGATCCTTCCTCCTCAGCCTTCCAAGTACCTGGAACTACAGGCGCACACTACCACGCCTGGCTGATTTTTGATTTATTGTAGAGATGAGGTCTCGCCAAGTTGCCCAGGCGGGTCTTGAACCCGCGGGCTCAGGCAATTCACTCACCTCAGCCTCCCAAGGCGCGGGATTACAGGCTGAGTCACTGAGCCCGGCTGTAGGTGAAGTCTTAGAAACTTAAGGTATGAATAAGCTACATCATCACCTACATGAAAAAAGCCTTCACTTGAAGATTCAGTTTATGTATCTCAATGGATTTAGCATGCTTCCTGAGAAAATTTGGGCACTTAACAAACTTGGGTGTAATCTACTTCTCTGTAAGATGAGTTTTTCACTAGCTACTTCTTCCTGTGCTTATGGATTTTAGTATACCTTTCTTCCCTCCTATAGAAGATGCTTATAAGATCCGGATCCGTATTGATGATGAGCCTGCCAATCTGGACATTTTGGATACAGCTGGACAGGTATTAAGTACCAGAATGCTATGAATAGAGGCTTTTTCAGTCTAGAAGTGGAAGGCTTATGCAGAGAAGATCACTAGTTATCTCTCTTAATTTTTCATGCACTCTGACTCAGGATAGCAGGTAATGGACATGCCTCTTCTTTATTCTGAGAAAAATAGCTGATGTTTGTGTAGTGCCTGGCTGCATCAATATATTAATGACCCTTATTTTCCTGTAGGCAGAGTTTACAGCTATGCGGGATCAGTATATGAGGGCAGGAGAAGGGTTTATCATCTGTTATTCTATCACGGATCGTCGAAGTTTCCATGAAGTTCGTGAGTTTAAGCAGCTTATTTATCGAGTTCGACGGACTGATGATACACCTGTGGTTCTTGTGGGAAACAAGTCTGACTTAAAACAGTTGAGACAGGTGAGCATAGAGAAGAAAATGCCGTATA